>JAOTON010000827.1:0-154526 GCA_034440635.1 Lepas anatifera | reverse complement strand
AATAGGGTTAAGGCACCCCACGTCAACGTGGTCCACCCTCCTTCACCCGGACCGCCCTACTTTTTGTGCTCCGGTGTCCGTATTTCACACTTCTCCGCCTTTTTTGGCCCACGGACGGCTCACAGTAAAATGGACTGCCCTCATCTACGCTTGGCCGCCCCCCCTTCCTGCTGCATGATCATTCCGCTGTGCTACTAAAATAAAGTTGCGTCCAGCTTAGAAAGAAAAACTCGTACGTCATCTTTGTGAGAAAAAGTTCATTGGTAACCAACTGCAAAACTATGCCTGCACCCCCACCCCCTTCCACCAAACGTGAAAGTCCCATAAAACGCTCTCCATCATGTAGAAATTAAATTGGGAATACACCACCATCCGTAATGTGCAGACATGGTAAATCAGGCACAAAAATTGATCCTAAAAGTCTCATAAGGACGTGAACGTCAAGTGAACTTCAGAAAGTAGCTCGGGCAGAGGAGCCCTGTTTTCAAACATTGCTATTTGACCAGAAACACTTTGAGAAAACCTCTCGCTCCCTGACGATTCTATGACTATATTAGTCAGCGCTGCTTGAGACGGCATTGCAGACAGCAAGACTAATGTAGCAAAGGCAAACTTCACGATACCAAAAACCATCCCCAAGGCTGTAAACTTACCGCCTCCCACCCCTTCCTCTTAGCGAAGTTTTTGATCCGTACCTGGAAGTGGTCCGCTCCCGAAAGTGTGCAACTTAGTGCTGAATTATCCGCTGCTACAAAATGTTGCAGTAGAATCAAAGGTACCATATTATCAGAAAATTGGATAGAGGATAACATCGATACCAATAATATTTTACGTGTTCTGCCCTTCAGTATCCTGCTCCTCAGCATACTGCCTGAACTCCAACGGTCTAGCATTTCTGCAGTTCTCCATTAAAAGTAGGCAAGCCACCCAAATAGCTCACTTTAAAGGGAATGTGGCACCTTGGTCGAATCCTGGAATTTAGTAAAATTAGGCGTACTTTTAGCCAAAAATAATTAAACCACTCATGATTTCTCTGAGAAATGTACAATAAGCTCAATATTTTGTTTTTAAAAATACTCCTCTAGAAAAAGAAATAAATATCATCCTGTGGATGATGTCACGATTTGGCAACCACTACCATACTTGAATCGCTTCAAGGGCTTCGATTGGCTGATGCTCATCGTGACGTCAGCATATGTTGTCACATCAGTAGCTCACAACAATGGCCGCCGGCGACGGGGGCTGATGGGGGCTGGTGTCAGGTAGGTTTTAGCTTTTTTTCTACGGAAATATCGAGTTTTAAGTCAAATGAAATATGGAGTATCGTGTTTTCCGACCTGCTTTACAACTTGGCTATCTCAGTTAAAATCACGTTGTGAAGGTGCCACATTCCCTTTAACGTCATATATATACTTTGGAGACTTCAAAACCGTAAATCGGAAAGGCGTCTAAAATAGTTACGCATGCCCAATTTTGTCATGTCACTGTGTATAACTAGTTACAAAGGATCGTTTTGCTCATCTATCCAAGGCCAAAATTACCATTCCTTTAACACTCCGTTTCTGACTGCCAAGCACAGTAAAAAGGCTCCATGGGTGGTTACCTATCGATCCGCTGCCTTTGGCTTCTGTGTCCTACATTAACACGCGCATTGACGGGGGCGGGTACCCGCCCCCTCGGGTTTTCGGAGACAGCAGAAAAACAGCGGCGCGTAGCGCCGCCGTACTTGGTATACCTTTTCCCTCATCATTTTTACAACTTCTGTGAAAATTTTAAGGTTAGGTCATCTCAGGTCAGGTCACCAGTACAGGTCAAGTGACCCGACCTCAAAAAAGTTTAAGATAGCATAAGTCGGAGCAGGGTGAACTTATCCGATTGAAACTCACATCACAAAATGGCCCCACCGAGTTCTCTAAAATATGTTCCGGTATTTTTTATATCGATGACCTAAGGTCAGGTACGAGGCATGACCTCTCCATTGGAAATACATGGGAAAAATGGTTTGTACGGAATAACTCAGTAACGGATGGTGATAGAGCATTTATTTTAGCTGCATTAGACTCGCCTGGGCTTTGCGGTTCTAATGATATGCATTGTATATAATTTAACCCTGACCTGACCTCAGGTCAGGTCAAATACTTGATTTGACCTAGTAAGGTCAAATTATATATCACTCGATTCGGCTTGCTAAGAGGATTCATATAGTTCAAGTAGTTTTGCTCTATCTTTACTTGTTCAGATTTCATGGCCGAAAAACTGAATTTACATGTTATCCCTATGACGGGCATGTTTTGACCTCTCGCGACCTTAAATGTGACCTGACAAAAAAATAGTTCAAATGTTTTAGATGGAGAAGTGGATGGGCAGCCCAACGCCGTTTACCGTTTTTCGCTACCTACCGTGGTTCTCGAGATCGTAGGGGGCGGGTACCCGCCCCCCGTCAATGCGAAGGTGGCTCAGACCCCCGTCAATGCGCGTGTTAACACGCGCATTGACGGGGGTACCCGCCCCTCCCCTCGGGTTTTTCGGAGATAGCAGAAAAACGGCTGCGCGTAACGCCGCCGTCCTTGGCATACCTTTTTCCTCATTATTTTTACAACTTCTATGATAATTTTAAGGTTAGGTCATCTCAGGTCAGGTCATCAGTACAGGTCAAGTGACCCGACCTCAAAAAAGTTTAAGATAGCATAAAGAGGAGCAGGGTGAACTTATCCGATTGAAACTCATATCACATAATGGCCCCACCAAGTTCTCTAAAATATGTTCCGGTATTTTTGATATCGATGACCTAAGGTCAGGCACGAGACATGACCTCTCCATTGGAAATACATGGGGAAAATCGTTTTTACGGAATAACTCAGTAACGGATGGTGATAGAGCATTTATTTTAGCTGCATTAGACTCGCCTGGGCTTTGCGGTTCTAATGATATGCATTTTATATAATTCGACCCTGACCTGACCTCAGGTCAGGTCAAATCCTTGATTTGACCTAGCAAGGTCAAATTATATATCATTCGATTCGGTTTGCTGAGAGGATTCATACAGTTTAAATCATTTTGCTCTATCTTCACTTGTTCAGATGTAATGGCCGAAAAACTGAATTTACATGTTATCCCTATGACGGCATGTTTTGACCTCTCGTGACCTTAAATGTGACCTGACAAAAAATGGTTCAAATGTTTTCGATGGAGAAGTGGAGGGGCAGCCCAACGCCGTTTACTGTTTTTCGCTACCTACCGTGGTTCTCGAGATCTTAGGGGGCGGGTACCCGCCCCCCCCGTCAATGCGAAGGTGGCTCAGACCCCGTCAATGCGGGTGTTAAAGAGGCAGTAGAGCCCTTATACTGGGCTTTGAACTGATATGATAGGTGTTAAAGCATACTGTAAACCCCGATTTCGCATTCCATTCGCCCTAGATCTCAACATTTCCGGAGAAATAGAATGTGTTAAGAGCGGGTCCATGCTCCCTCCCCTCCCCCGAGCCACCTAACTGTCATCAAATATTGTTTTAAAACACTGTTTACTTTCATAAATAATCTGTCAATCCCCATCAACCCGAAATGGGTAAACCTGTCCGCTCCCCTTATTATTAGCCCGCTAGAGCGTCCCCGTGCGTGCGCGTCGTCGTCGGCAACACTCACCGACGTCGCAGACCAGGGAGCCCGGCTCCAGCTCCGACAGGAACTGTTTGACCCGCGGCCACGGTCGTCGTCGCATCTCACACAGCCGACCTGCCATCTGGCGGTAGACGTCGTGCACGTACGTCCTCTCCAGCGCCTCGGAGCGCGCCTCCCGCTCGCGGCGCGCCGCCGCGTCGGCAGCGTTGCCGTCGTTGTTGCCGGGCGGCGGTTCGGTGGCCACCTGCGCTGTAGTATTCCTTTCCGCGTGCATACTGGTTTCACTTGCGGAGGCGGCTGAACCAGCTGCTGCCGACCAGCTCTGCTTTGTAGAAGTCTGAGCTGCAGATGTTCAGAGGAGTCGGGCTTTGTTATTGGGGCTGGCTGTATGCCTTTTAACGGCACGAACACGGCACTCTTCTGAGAACCGTGAGTTAGCGACAGGATGGTTCTACAGAGCTAGTCTCAGGAATTCCCCTGATGTACTTCAGCATAGTTGTCTTCAAATCACTCAATGCCTGCAATGACTAAGGTTCTTGTTAATTCTAGTTTCTTGAAAGCTGCTACGAAAGCCAATGCAGGATAAAACAGGTTTCCGTTGGGCCCAGTTCTGTTGACGGGAGCAGCTTGACACCTGATGTGTAGCACGACGCCATCGCCATTCAGTTCCTCTGCAGAACCCGTCTCGCTCCCCTGCTACCGCACACCGCACGTTGTAGCATTCATTTTGTGGAATGCTGCTCAGAAGTCGGCGGCTGAGAGGGGACGCCGGAGCGGCAGCAGAGCTCCTCACTGATGGCGTGGCTGACTAGCGGCGCCGCTGATCAGTGATACCCAATACACGGTCGGTGGTGAAGAGTTTAGTGAAGAGAGCTTGCTGGCCACAAATGATAGACTCGTTGATGGGGCTTTCTGAAAAACGAACAGCAATGCGGTGAACAGCTCGTATCGACCGTCTGAAGCCTGTCGCACGAGTTTTAGTCTTTATGAAGGGTAAACTGGGAGCTTCGTTTACGAGAAGGAACTATAAACAAAATATTGTGTCTCTTTCCATTCAATCACAGTCTAGGAATTTGCTGTTAACCTCCAGTGAGCGCCAGTATACCACCTGAGGGAGGGATGCATCTTGGAAATTGTAAGGGTGCCCTCGCATTGTCCATTTGGAGCATTTGTGGAATCCTTTTTAAAAGTTTCATTAAGAAGTAATGGATCTCACATTTTTGCAGAATTTACAGAGGGGCACCCCATCTAAAGCCAGGCAGCAGACAATGGAAGGCGACCTACATAAGTAGCAAGTCCGTGATCAAGGACCTTCACTTGGTCACCCTCTAAAGCCAACCAGAGTATGTATGTATGTACATACATTCACCGCACAGTTATAGCATTCGACAGACGTGTGTCTGTCTGTCTATGTCGGCTGCCGAACAGGAGGGCGTATCTCTGAACATATAGGATTGGCGACCGCTCGCTCCATGCTTCCTCCCCCTCTCTTAACACGCGCAGTGGAAGGGGCCCTAAAGTGCCCCCTCCTGAGAACTTAGAAAGCAAGAAGGTTATAAAACGCCTGTTGGGGGTATGGGGGCGATAATGATCTACCCCATGGCAAATATTCATTGATCTATGTCAATATCTTCAAGGTCAAACGAAGTCATAAAGGTCAAATCTGGGCCGTGGTGGAGACCTATTGCAAAATGTCGTGATTTTGCGTCGTGATCCGGAAATACACACAAAGTGGCCTGAAGTAATGTAGCCCAGGTCCCAAAAAATTCTTTGAAATTTTTAGGTCAAGGCCATTCAAGCTCAATGACCTATGACGTAACAAAATGGCATGTTACCAATAATTTACAATATAACTAGCACTATTGCAGCCTTTGGGCGGAAAATGGGGTTTGACCTTGAAACACACCTTTGACCTTGGCCTGAGACCTGGATTTTGAGAAAACTTAACTCTGAAGTGATCGAATAACATACGTCATACTGAATAATGCCATCTGACTTGAATACTGGGGTTAATGACCTTGACCCGTTACATTTGACGTTGACACTGACTTTCATATGGGTTGCCCTTAACATATAACCTGATTATATGATGTCATGACGTCACTATTCGGTCTACAGTGCAGCCAAACTGATGCGACCACGCGATTACGACGGTCTCAAAATATAGGTCTGACTTTGAAAGTGTATAAATTAAGAAAAATTATTTATCTTCACCAATCGAAGCACTCATAAATTCTCTCAAATGTGGCCGAGTAGCACATTTCGGCGCTTTGCGGTTCTCCGGCTACCTCGGAAAAATAGGTGGGGGACACTTAAGGACCCCCTCCACTGCGCTTGTTAATCTATCCGTTCAGTCTGCGATAAGTTCTCATGGTTTGGAGGCAAAGAAAGTAGATATGTATGTACCTGTCTTTCATTTGGCACGTTTTGCGTGGACAAATTGTTCGTCCGCTTGTCAGAATTCAGTAATTGATAGACTACGGAGTCTGCCGATTTCTACATTGCTATGCTATGGCTAAATGTGCTAAGAAAACTTTCAAACATAGGTGCCAACCACCAGTTTTAACTTGCAGATTATTCAATCCGTCATGTTCAGCGCCGTTGTGGTGGTTTAGCGGTCATGTGTTGCTCATTAAATTATTCGATGAAGGACAAAAATTGGGCTTAGTCTTCCCAAGAGTTGTATAATTGGTTGAACGTTGCTCAAAGTCATATGTATTGTGCTTTCCTTGGGACCCATTTTGGACCAAGACCAGCTCTGTTATTATGCGGTGTCATCCTGTGCGGTGTCTTCTTGGTTACGGGGGTATTTGAACGCATCGACCTAGAAAGGCTACATAACGCAATTTTTGCCAGGACCTACCCTTTAACCCTTGCCCCGGTGGCGGGTACGAGCCACCTTCGCCCTGGTGGGGGGGCTAAAAAAGACCCCCACGATCTCAAAAACTAAGAGAGCTAGAAAAAAGCGCAAAACGGCAATCGAAAGCTCTTCAAAAATGATATCGAAAATACTTGGTCATTATTCTTGTCAGGTCAATATCAAGGTCACCAGAGGTCAAAATAGGTCAAAATCGCTAATATGAGGTGTACTAAGACAACCTCATATATCTCAGAAACTATGATAGCTAGAAACATTTTTCCCACACCATTCGAAGGCTCTTGAGTTTCTCTTTCATTACAGTGGCATTCATTTTCGTGTCAGTTCAAAGCCTAGGGAGCTAAAGGTCACTGAATATTGGGCATATTCTTGGGAATGTCCATAGCCACCCATGCATAAGGACGTTTCCTTTTTCGCTAATAAACTCCGAACCAAAGATACAGCCATAGTTGATGCACCATTGTAATCCTCTCGTCAATACGAATCAAATGATATATAATATTGCTATCCCAGGTCAAATTTAAGAATCCGACCTGACCCAGGTCAATGGTCTGACCCAACTTGACCTGGTATAGTCGTGATGTATATTATTTGACTTGCAGTGACTATACAAACACTTTGGTGACAAAATAAAAGTTCTATCTTAGTTTATTCAAAATTTATAGAGTAAAACACCAAAAAATGATTATTTGACCTAAGGTGACCTTTTAAAGGTCACAAGTCAAAATGTTTGGCGTCAACTTCAGAAATGGGCTAAGAGCAAGTCGTAACCGATGTTTGAAGTTGATTAGATCCATACTTACTAAGAAAAGCTCATTTCGTGATTTTACCCATGTATTGAAAATGGGGAGGTCATGCTCTGCACATGACCTTAGGTCACTAGTATCAAAAATCTCGGAACAAATGTTGTAGCTCCTGGAGGGCCCAATATGGGGTATGAGTTTCAACTTGATCGATTTACCCTTCTTTTAGTTATGCGGTCCTAAGAATTTTTGAGGTGAAGTCACTTCACCTGACCTGGTGACCTGATCTGATATGACCTTGAGCTAAAATTTTTAGGAAAGATGCAAAAATGATGAAGGAACAGCTAGACCAAGTTTAGCGGCGCTGCGCGCCGCCGTTTTTTGGTCACTTCGGAAAAACCCGAGGGGATCTAAAAAGACCCCCCACCCGGGCAAAGGTTAAGATCGAGTGATATTTTATGGCAGTGACTTCCTTCAGGCTTAAAAATATCCCTATTAGCCCTGTTGGCCTTTTCTCGAATTTCTAGGGAGTGCTTTAATTGCACCAATTCGAGAGATGTGGGATTCTGATGACTCATTTATATTCTACAGAACAATATATAGCGAGCACTGTAATTTAGGAGCGGAAGACGCTTCTGCTGAGCACAAAAAAATTAAGTGAAAACTGTTTCCTCGAACGTGACAAATGAAAATGAGATGCCGAGGTTTTTAGAGTCATGCTTTTGCGTGGCATGCAAATTCAAGCACCATCGCGTTAGATGTTTTGAAAGCAAACGTTTCGATTTACAAAACATTAATACTCAGTATCATCGCTCCTAGGGATGTGCTGCGATGCAATGATTTATCAATGGAGCAATCGAATCGGATATAAAGAGGATCAACATGGAAAATATAAGGATTCCATGCCTATGCATTGTCTTCAGCCGTACAGGTTCCGCAAACTACGAAGTACAGCTCATGGAAACGTTACAATTGGCAATGTCTGCGCCTGTGCAAATTGATCTGCAGTGACGGTCAGTGAAATTGAAAGTTTCTACCCTGGTGCAGGAGCAAACTGGCATAGTGCAGGTCGTAACCGAAATCCCCACAGCTCTGGAAGTTATACATGGCAGCTGTGGAGTTACAAGGAAGACAAAGTCGCCAACTCTTTCTAGGACAAATAACAAGCTGTGACACACATTGGACGTGAAATGGCCGAGACTAACTTGCCAGAGGAGGGTCTGTGGTTAAATCAGTTCAAACAGTAAGTGAAAAAGCAAGTTGGAGTGGGAAAAATATACCCGGTCAAAATTATTCTTAGTGATCGAAACCTGAAGTAGATAGACACATAAAAGAGTTCGACCATTGGCTGCCCAGTACAGTTTTGGTGGCACCGTAAATGGTCCCACTCAAAATACTGGCGCACATTTTCATTCGGGTCTTTGCAACTTCAATCTCCCTCTTGTGAAGAGACAAGCAGCAGAAAACATGAAAAAACACAAACCCAGGCACGTGTCGCTTTGCTTTGTTCAAAGCCCACTCGAAATATCTGTTGACCTCAGTGGGGGGCACCGAAAATTACAACACCCTTTAACAGCAATGCTTAGGTTTGTGAGTGACGAGAACATTAACTTTGAGCCATCCAAAAGCTGCCAAACTGTTTCTTTGTTGTCACAGGAGTATTCATAGAGGGTAAAATGGGTGGCGGCACTCACCACACTGGAACTTGCAAGATAACAAATTAGCGGAAAAAGTGGGTTTTTATGGCGATCATAGCAGCCTGTGCTTGTAATTCCCCCACCGGTTAGTAATCGGGGCCCTGCTGATAAAATGTCACGCTCCACCATGTCTTCTACGCACGAAAACATTCGTCCAGTTGTTGCATCCCTACCTCACGTGGCACACGGGGTGCAAAGATTCGTCAGAGGGCGAACAGACACCAGCAGGAGAGAGGGATATTTATCAGTCAACAGGCCCGTTCAGTCCGCCCGGGGGGCTAGCGCGGGGTGTCAGTGAACTCTACCTGAGCCGGTCGGTACCCGATGCTGCAGCTTTACGGCGTGGCTCTGCGGCACCGCATCGCACCAGGGCCACTGCGGCGGCCCTTTGCCGTCGACGCCGCCGCGCCGCCGATCGAAGTTGGCTGACGTCACCACACCCCCTGCCCCCCCCGGCGCGGCGTGCTGTCATTACCGACGCGACCGCTCCGGCTGTCTGTTGCAAGTTGCCGCCGACCCAGTAACGTCACAAACTTTCCGACCGTGGGAGGCTAAGGGTCCTTATGGTAATTCGGATCATGCAACGCCAGGTCTTAATATGTAACAGTCAACAAACTTGAACAGTCAACAGTCAACTTGTGGTTGTAATGATTTGTGGGCACTTTTTTAATGTGGCTCAGCAATTATAAGCATCCATGTCCCCGTCTTTTTCACAATTGTCACAGCATTTTCAGGTCTTTGTCGCTTCGAGTCAGGTCACCAGACCAGGTAGTCACGTCACTTGGAAGAACGTTCGAAGTGGCATCATTTCGGACGGGGTAGGTCGAACAATTTATTTGAAATTTGGATATTGTGTTGGAGAAAGTGGGGTGCTTTTTATGCGTGTGTAATTTTATTTGCTCTTTATCCCGACCGTTTATTGTTTAACTTGCCCTTTTTAAATAACTGATATGGAAACGTGAAAAACCACCTCATCTTTTAACAATGTGTGGATCGTTTCTTACTATATGACGACGACGACTATTTTCTTGGTCAGAAAACGTCAGAAGAAGCCAGACCCCTCCCCTTTGTAAAAAAAGTCAGAAAATGTCAGACTCCCTCACTCGCCTTCGGTAGCTGACGTTATATACGAACAGCCCCTAATTGGCAATATAACACACGCAGTACACGACGTACAAGCCTGGCTATCATCTCATGCGTATGCAACTCTAGAAGCTTAGCATGCTTAAATGATTATTTTTAGGCGGAGAGATAAGGGGCTGTTCACATATGACGTCAGCCACCGAAGGGGAAGGGGCCGGCTTTTTATGAAAATTGCTGAGGAGGGATCACGAGCTGTAGTGAAATGTATAATGAGGGAGAACTGCGTACGCCCAGGGCAGTTCATGATCGGGTATTTTAAAGTTTCGCAACCAAATGTATAAGCTATTAGGAGATTTATTTTTTCAGTCATGCACCTTGAATAATGCAGATGTGTCACATACACCGGCAGCCCAGTTGCCCAGTTTCGCAACCAAATGTAGTAGAATCATTGTATGGTAACAGTTTTAGCCTACTATGCTAAACAATATTTTAGATGCTATGCTAGCCACGCACATACATTAATGCAATCTTAAACCACACACAGCTGCACCTGGTAGCTGTTTTTTCCTGAAGCAAAATAAAAGGAACCGTATACTATCGTTGCAGTTTCTTCCTGTTTTTTATCATTTTTACAGCAGCATTTATTCTGTGAGCTAATTTTCTTTTTCATAGTGAATTGGCTGCTTCTCAAGTATTTTTCCGGTTCGCGTCGAAGTTTTGACCTGTAGGTAGGCAGTTATTAATCGTGGATGCCCTAACCGTCTCTCACCGGTCTGCAAAGTTGAAAGATGACAGGGTCTACGCTATATTGCTGGGGGAAGGCTTTCGGAAAATGTTCCGGCCTGGAGAGGCTTATTTACCAATAGAAGCAAGGGAACTGGAGATGGGGACCCGATTCGTGCCAAACGCGTGATGGGGGCGCGTGCCGGTGTGCCGCCGTGTGTCGCACCTGATGAACGGCGGTGTTATCACGGTTCGTTGGAAGGCAGTGTGTGCCCTAATGAGTAAAAGTTACATCGTTGGAAAGTTGAGAGCGTGCTGATTCCAAACATAGGAAAATGTATGCATGTTCCTCGAGGACTTTTAGTCATTTTCGATTTTGTGCAATACAAATACACATAAGAATCTCTCTAACCTCCTCGTCGTTGATATAGTGTCGTTGGATATCAAATGAAAGCTTAATAATCTGTGAAGAAAATAACGTTCTTAAATTCACGCATCGCGTTTGGATTTGGAGTATTTGTTCTTTCAATGATTCTCAGCACGAATATTGCGTGCAAGGCAAAGAGTCAGCTTCTCGGTGCTGGAGATTAGTCTTTACTGTATTGCCATTCAACTCGTGGACAAATTGCCTACCCCTATTCTCACTTAAAATACGCCGGAAGTATCGTCGTGCTGTGATAATGGCTGAGCAACAATGCATTTCCGTACATGAACAATTCAAAATTCTCCCATTTCATGATCGCATTAACATTGCACATATCCCAAACTCATCAATTTCAGTTGCCCTTAATCGAGTAACAAACTGGCACTCGCTCTCCAGGACCATGATACCTTGTCAGGGGCTGTACGGCAACGCACACAGGCTCCACCTTCCAGCCGGCCATGTCAGGCCCTGACCCGGCCTAGTCCCGTAGCGCAGGGCGAACGGGTCGGTGGCGAGCCGCGGCCGGCAGTGGGTGCAAATGGATCGTCAGAAGCGGGGATTCAATTGTCAGGAGATGGGCCAAAAACAAATATGAAGACTTACGTTACAAGAAGTGTAATTAATTAATTAAAGGATTGAGCAGGGTGATTTTCACTTAGGTTGTTCGAATACTTCAATACGGTTATAATCGAATATAGTTAGTCATATTATATAATGCTGGGTGGATCATTTCCTTAATAAATTATGAGCGGATAAGTTATTAAATAAAGAAAAAAATCATGCAAAATGGATATATTTCGGTACTGCATGAATGAAGGTTTAGAAAATGTACGAAAATAGACTCCTTTCAAGGGAGGATTTAGATTCATCAAAATGTTACCCAAACTACCGTCCACGCTACACCCATACGAACGTTTTCTCATTTTGCTGAATCAAAAGGAGCGAATATTTTTTTGGGAGCGAATATTTTTTTGCTCGACAGACCTAGTGTAAACACCTATTTTTCACAAATTCATCTGGCCTTTGGGGCGCTAAAATAAAGTTTGCCCCCCACCCTCCAGCGTTTGGGGGGGCATGGCCGGTATGCCCCCTGCGTCCGCCAATGGAGACTGGTGCCCGGTGGATTACTTTTTAAAGGCCGATCAGGCCCGTGCACCCACGTCTTTCGGGGACGCCGGCTGGCACGGCGCTGATTCCACTGTTGCGGCGCACACTCCCTAGTGTACCGCCATCTCCTGGCTATGAGGTGACCGCGGAAAAGGCTGCCACAGGTCAGCCTTGGTCCAGAAGCATTCCACACCCAAGCATGGCGCCTTTGCCCAATATGCCACAGGGATGGCAGGTCATCAAGGTTTCGAGGTGAGCGCAAACATTGAAGCACAAATATGTTTGCATCTTAAAAGTGACTGATTGAAATTAATTAAAATGGATATCACTGCATTAAAAATACATCGGATACATATGGACCGCATCAGAAAAACCCAAACTTTGACCTTAGGACAGTTTTTGACCTCGTGACCCTGTGACCTTTTCTTTATATGAATAATTTTTTAAGTCCTATTTTCCAGTTTTATTTCTCACTGGGTGGTCCTTAGGGTTTAAGCTAGGCAGTGGTGAGATATTTTTATAACTCAGATTTAGTAACAGGTCACAGAGGTCATCACATAGGGCAAAACCCTCATTGAAAGTACCTTTCGTGCGGATACGCTACAACATGGCTAATTTGAATGCCAAATGAAAGCTGATAACTTACTACAGATTTCGTACCACTATTTGTACCTTAGATCTCAAACGACCCTTGCAATGCGACTAAATGACCTGGTTTGACCTCAAATGAGATTAAAAGAAAAGTACGCAAATACCTACGTTGTTACCGACTTCATTTCAAGGCTTGACAGGTTCATGGTACTTCGCATGTCTGTTGGGAACATTACTTGAAGTCATACCGACCTTGTGTGGTACTTATTTATTACTTGGCTTATTTGAACTGCGCTGTGTTCTGCGTTATTTGGTTGGAGCTACGCTATTTCCAATTCTAGTCTTAAACACACGCCGCATGGTCACGGGAAATTCCACGACAAATCGACCAAGCGATAACACTCTACATCTCAGATTTTGACGAAAATGTGTCATAAGGGTTGCCCAGGGTGTAGATTAACGCTGTGACATTTTTAGCTTCGTCTGTCCAGTGGTTTTTTAGTTACGGTCTCAGTCAGTTTTTGGACCCATTGAAAATTCTTACTTTTCAAATAGCCCTATTTTTGGGACTAATTATGATTTGCCATTTGTCTTGGACCTCCTTGATTATGGAGTCATAACTACTTATCTATCCGCCTCTAACAATCATTTAAGCATACTAAACATCTACTCCTGTATACGCATAAAATGTCAGCCCGGTGTGTATGTCAACATGTACCGTGTGTGTGTATTGCCAATAAGTGCCTATCAAATGCCAAAAAAAACTAAAAAAACTGAATAACATAACCTGATGCCTAAAAATGTTTTTGGCTTATGGCATATTCACGTACCGAGCTCACATATGAACTAATGCATTCCCAGCGCTATCGACGCCGGACACTGTACAAACACCTACCCACGTGCACTGGATGTCTCCTACACCTGTCCCCCTCAGTCCAACAGCAGGCATTTGAAACCACCACCATTCTCAACATCACGCATGTAGGTTTTGTAATCCGCCACGCGACCCCTCCCCATCGAGGCTTGAACTCGGCGTCAGCGGCGCCCAGCGTGACCTCTCTAACCTCTTTGCCCGCAGGCAAGCAACAGCCAGCGAATGGCGCTCGGTGATTGGTAGAGGCGCGTTCACCTGTATTGCGCGAAATTCAGCGGAAATTTTCCCATGAAAATTATGGAGATTTATCATACACACTCGCACACCAGCACAAATAATACACCAAATAAGCCCTACACGCAGCATAATACACAACACGCCGGTCGGCGGAGCTGTCCCTGCCGGGAATACGCACGCAGGCAGGCCGACGTCGGCTTGCGTACCGGGGGGCAGCTCTGCTGAACGAGCTGGACATCGGAGGGGGCATGCCGTTCAAACCCACTTTGAGAGCCCTGCTATAAGAGAGGCAGTGAGGGGAGTTTCGTAAGCGCTAGCTTTATATATGTTGTTGTGCGTGGTGTGTGAGTGCGTGCGTGATCTTATCTTACTTCTACGGTATGTTTTTGTCCTTAGTTTTTACCGTTAGCTTTACCTACCTTGTCTTACCATATGACGTGGAAACGTGAAAAACCACCTACTTGCTTGATCAGTGTGTGTGGACGCTTCTGAATACATTCTGACTTCTGACTCCTGACTCCAAAAGCTGCTCCTGGATCCGCCAATGCTGACATGTGACCTTAATCCTGACATTGAGAAACCGTAAATATGACGCCATAGTGTTCATACTTCATACTGATTAATGCCATCTGACCGGAACACTGGGTTCAATATCCTCGAACAAGCTTTTATGGTCTTAGACAGTGACCTTTGACCTTGACCTTCAAATGAGGTGACCTTGGGGGTTTGACACACAATCCCGATGATGTGACACTATTACATCACCACTCTGTCTACAGTGCAGGCGAACTGGTGCGACCGCGCGATGGCCACGGTCTCGAACTATAGGTCTGACTTTGAAAGTCTATGAGTAAAGAACTGTTGATTTTTTCATCAATCGACGCTCTAATGAATGTTCTCAAATGTAGTCAATTAGCATTTATTGGCTGGGCACGTTAATACGGCCACCTAAGCTCTTCATTAAAGCAAAGATTTAACCGTGTCAATCATAACCAAATAAATCAAACCACGGGATACAATACAATACAAATACATCTTTCTTCTATTGTTTTTAAGTCATTTTTCGTGTCTTTGTTCTATCATTCTCAATGTTTTTTATTGTTTAGTGGGGAAAGAAATCAAAAGCACGACAGGGCAATGTGGTTGCAAAATTAGGCAAACAGAGGATATGGTCTGATAAGTTCGGAGGGTTAGCAATAATCTTTTCTTCTTTGGGCACCTCATTAGTACTTTGCCTCACCTTTTGGTTGGGATGCCCAGCATATCACTGGGGGTGCCGGACCAATAAGAAGAGATAAGGAATCTAAAGGAGAAAAGAATCCGCGCCCCTGGTCACGAGGAATGTTAAAGGAAATGATTAAGTTTTACCTTCGCATGACAAAATTCGATTCGTGATTTCTGTCGCACTAAAACTGCAAGCTCCCCACTGTGCGATGGGTGGTGCCGTCAGACATGGGCGAATCTCTATCTTGAAACTACACGAGAGTGCAGGCGCTCATCCGGCCGGCTACAGGTTTCCGGGAGGGGCTGAGACGCCACTGGCACGGGTACTCCCAAGGTCAGTACCTGTCTCACGGCGGCGGCTAGGGTGACGGCTGGATTTACCGGACCTCCGCTGGACAGAGGCAACAAGTACACTCCAGTCCTCCTCTCCCACCCAGGCGCGGCGGAGACCCAGCGGCGGTGATTGGCTGCCGGCTGCGGGCTCGGGGGCAGAGCCGGGTTCTGGTTGGTAGCGGGTTGAGGAGCCGGTGGCAGCGGCGGCCCCACCACGACGGCCCGGTCGGCGCAGCAGCGCTTCACGTGCTCACCTCTACAAAACCTTCCACCTCCCTGCGCTGAGCAGCAGTCAGCCCCAGTCTAGCGTCATGGGTGTCGTGGGGCGGGTCTGTACGGCGTGTCTGCTGGTGGTGACGGCGCCGGTGACACCTCAGCTGCTGCCCGGCCTGCAACTCTCCATTCCGTTCACAGGTTTCCAGACAACGACGTTCGGCCGCCCGGCTACAGGCAGTCAGTTCATACCCATCCTCAGCGGTGGTAATGCTCAGCTGGCTTCCAGCGGTTCGTTCTCCACCGTCTTCGCTGGAAGTGGTAGACCGGCTGCTAGTGGTCAGTTCTTGCCAGTCCTTGGCGGCGGTGGGGTAGCGGTCCGCAGGAGCAACAGACCTGTGTCCAGCAGTCTGGAACCGGTGCGCACGGTGGAGGCGACGACGGACGCCTGTCTCACCGGGGATGGCAGGCAGGGCCGCTGCCGTCCCGGCTCCGACCGGCTCTGCGCCGGACTCACCAGCCTTATCATCTGCGGCCGCAGCGGCGCCACCGTCTCATACTGCTGCCCGGAGCCAGCCGCTCAGCCGGTCTTAGTACGTCGCCCAGCTGAGGAGGTGGTGACGCTGGTACAGACGCAGACCCTGACACGGACGGACGTGGTGACGGAGCGGCCGGTATTGACGCAGGTGGAAATACAGACACAGGTGGTGACACAAGTGGTGACGCAAGTGGTGACTGAGAGACCAGTGGTGACGCAAGTGGTGACGCAAGTGGTGACTGAGAGACCAGTGGTGACTGAGAGACCAGTGGTGACGGTCACGCTGACGGAGACACTGCAGCAGACGCTGGAGCCAGCGGTGACTATTCCATCGCCGACCAAAACGCTAGATGTGCCGCTCACAACGGTTAGCCTGGCACCCAAAACGGTAAACCTGCCGCCTAAAACGATCAACCTGCCGCCTAAAACAGTCAACTTCCCACCAGAAGCATTCCTCTCACCACAAACGCAAGGATCGTCAACCGGGTTTCCTCGAACTCCAGGCGCAACAGCAGAGCTGCCCATCCAGACAGTGCTGCAGCCTACGAGGACGGTACAACCACCGCTCAAAACGCTCGCTTTGCCGGTCAACATCTTTTTGCCGCCTCAGCCGCGCCCTCCAGCGTCCACCAGCCCGCCGCCTACGACCGGCCGCCCTGCCGAGGCACCGTGCGGCGGCGGCGGTACCGGCTGGGTGGCGCTGGTGGGTACGCGGCAGCGCTGGATGTGCGCAGGCGCGCTGGTGGCGCCGCGACTGGTGCTCACTGCGGCGCGTTGCGTGGCGGGCCGGCCAGTCAGCTCGCTGGCGGTGCGTCTGGGAGAGAGGGACCTCAGCTCCAACAATGACGGCCGCCCTTTGGACGCGGTCGTGCTCCAAGTCCGGTCACACCCGGGGGCGGCCGGCGGACGCAATGACCTGGCGCTGCTGAAGCTCTCGATCGACGGCGGCACCACTCCCGTCTGCCTGCCGGCCGGCAGCGGCAGGCTCTCCAACCTGCGCACGCTGGGCTGGGGAATCAGCCCGCACTCGGCCACGCCGGCTCTGTCGTCCACTCTAGTGGCGTCCAGCGTCCGAGAAGTGGCCACCGCCGACTGCGACGCCGCCTACCGGCTCTTCCCCACCTACAAGCGCGAGTTTCCCGGCGGCGTGGGCGAGACGGAGGTGTGCGTGGCAGCGAGAGGCGCGGACGAGGCGGGCCGTCTGTGCCCGCAGGACCGGGGCGGCGCCCTGGTGGGTTCCGACAGGCGCGGCCGCATCACTCTGTGGGCGGTGATGCGGGAGGCAGCCGGCTGCGGCAGCCCCGTCTTGCCTGGTCTGTACACCGGCCTGCAGCCGTACCTGCCCTGGATCAGACAGGCGCTGGCCCAGCTCGCCTGAGCAGACGTCTGAATACTGCGGAGCTATGCGAACGCCGTCCAGGCTGACGGCCAATCTGCAACGGCGCCCTCTGATGCTTGTGGTGGTCCGCAACAGGCATCGACTGACAGGACAAACACATGGGCTCTAGCATTGGACTGAACAGTGAGCAGTGTGAACTGGGTTTTATCGTAAATGTGGAGCATATTCGAATCTGCCCAACTCAGAGCTTTTATGTTATATAAATGTTGTCCAGGTTATTGAGAGGTAGGCTTTTGGTACTGAAGTCTCATAAGGCCCTTAATGGCCTTGTACCAGATACACCGACCTCACCATTTGAACAAGCAATTCCCGCAATGGTAGCTGAATTTGGAAGCCATCGTTTAACGGCCTACGAAGGACACCGTCCCGGGGGATTGATCTCACGCCCTCACCAATGACAGCCAGCTCATGTTTGCGAGCAGCGGACTGAATGCCAACGTTCTACCGACCAAACTACTGGGGCGGCAACAAAAATATACGCGCCTGGATGCATCAGCCCAAATGCGGAAAATACGCTGCTGACGAGCTTATCTGGAAATTTGACTGTAGAGCGGCCGGATCTGGATTTCTGGAATGCGGATTCGCTTCGACAAACGAAGCGCAGATGATGTCGCCCCGAGCTGCACGTGTATCATAATCTCCATCCAGCTGCGGATGATCCTCGTGCCTAGTTGGGATTATTTCCCGGACTTGGGGTGGTCGGGATAGGCTTTAGACATCTTAATCTTGCGCAATGTTGTATATGTAGAGCGGCTTAGCTCGGCACACCGAATAAAATATGCAGACGGATCTTGAACGTATCACGCGAGCCTACCGGCTGTTATGATTTTCGCGTCGGACAAATTGTTATTTTTGTCAATCCATGTATGGGCATTTCATGACTCAACCCAAGTGAAATAATTCTGCTATGGCATTGTCTTTGTAACTCACACAGGTAAGCAATAGTCCCATCGCTGTTGTGATTATTTCCTGGACTCACAGTAGCTTACATGTTCGGTAAATAAAGCTCAAAGACCAAGAGTACAAAAACACGACTTTCATATATGTGTAGCTTTTCACTCAGTATTGCACGTAGGTACCTCTTTTCTAACAAACATGCCCATCATCTGGTGCATCCAAATTATTTATTTATCTCAGGATAGACTGAGGGCAGCTCAAAATAGAGCGAACTCAAGGTACAGAACTTCTGGTGATCAAAGGAAGCTGCGCCAAGGTAATTACCCTTTGCATGAATAACGGCCAGCGGAGGGTTTACCACACCCTAGAGAGTGGTTGCGTCAGTCTCAAGCAGTTTTTGTTAACCATTCTCTGGGTTAAAAATGCTTGTTCCTGGAGTATTCTTCAAAGAAAGACACAAAACCATTCCTCAGGCATGCAAAAGAGCTATTTGTGATTATTTTCAGAATAGTTCTCAATAAGTGCAGGTAAATTTTTGTTCCGCTATGTGAAATATAAACAAACGCAGCCAAACAGGATTTATCTGTCGAATAGTGACTACTTTATGTGTTGAATGCACTGCAATCAATAAGTCTCTTGTGATCCTCAGTACGAGTCTTTTCCCGCTTTATCCATTCCGCCGTACCTTCTGACCGGGGCGTTTCACGTGCATTCAAAAATCTTGACTTCTCTGAGAAATGGTGAAAAAAACACGGCTTTAAATGGTTTGATTGTTCAAGTCAGTGAGTACATCAAGGTCACTTGATAAAGCTTGAGAATTGGGTTTGGATTTCCAACACGCATATGTAGGGATGACTTTGAACTGGATTGTAATTTATTTCAGTCAGAGAGTTTCCGGTTAAGAAATGCCGTCATTTTCAAGGATTGTGCTCAGAATATAAAAAGAAACCTTTCCTAGTTGTGAAGAGTTTTTTCAAAATCATGTCCTCAAAAACCCACCACCAGCTTACTAAAAACACCGTCAGTTCTCATGAAAACAAATGCAAATCAATTTGAAACAAAACAGGGATATAATTCATGTCTTCATCACGGTAAGATCTCGGAGAGATTGATGGAGGCAGGGCACCATGCAGTATATGTAGAGTGCAATGACAGAAGGCCTTAAATGATGTGTCATGTAAAAGGAGACAAGTGTGAGAAAACCGCAAAATAAATAAGGCCTTAGACGGTTTCAAAGAGAGGATAACATCAGACCTAGAACAAAAGCTAAAATTATCCCGAAAGGCAGTTGCTTAAGCTTAAGAATCTTAAAAATATATCTTTTGCAGCCTACAACAGATCTTTGCGTTGACACCTTTGAAACAAAATGAGCATAAACACGGATGCGAGTTGGCCCCCAAGAATGAACTACAGCGCTTTTCAAAAGAACTAAACCCGGTTTTTAAGCTGCAATTCCATGGAAAACTAAAACTGTATTTGAACGGGAAGTCTATGTATACACTATAACTGCAATGAAGGATAAAACAGCTGAGAACAGTGCGGATACGAATAAACAAACTAAATCAGGGAAAGGTAGAACACAACGTTTCAATTCTGAACCATCTTCAGGTGTAAGGCAGTGTATGAGTGAGAGCGAGACCCCCGAGGTAGACTTTTGATGCAGCCCCAATCGCGTCGCGGTTTATCATCATCATTTGGTGTTTCAGGGCGCGACGACAACAAGGGTCATGTGGCGCCCATAACGCTAGACAAGATATGTATAAAAGAGTTTCAACATCTCAGGGGCTTAAGGTGTGTCAAGGGTAAAATGTAAATACACTGCACGTGCTTCAACAAGTCAAAGACAGGTGATTACGTCCTAGGATGGTGAGTAAATGACATTAAATGAGACACTCTTTAAAAAAAGCGGCAATAGCCGTGAAATCCACGGTTGGATGCTCTCCAAGCAGCGAATCCAGTGAAGGCGTCCCGTGAAAGTATCGCTGTCTCTCAACCTCAAAATCTCGACAATCCACGAGAACGTGGCGCACAGACAGGCGCTCCCCACAGCGAGCAGCGTCGCGGTTTATAACTGTTCAAAGGAGAGCCTCCGCGCGCGGTGTGTGTGAGCGAGGGCGAGGAAGTGGCGAAGAGGATGACGTTCAGTGTAAGTTTGTGTTGTTTGATAAGAATGGATTCGGGAATGTTGCGGTCGGGCCCAACGAACATTACCGCCTACGAACATCAAGCATATACATTGGCGGATCCAGGGCAACTTTTGGAGGGGGTCAAACCAACATTGGGGGGCGGGTGGGGAAATCGAGAAAAATCGCGACAGCAGTATTTTTGAAGATAAACGTCCAAAATTTGGTCCTTTGCGGACGCCAGAAGATAATATTTTAAGCTTTGGTGGGTGCACCGATCCCTTTGGCCCTGCTATATTGTTGGGCTTCTATTGCAGTGCCATCCTAAAGGAGTATGCCAATGAGTGATTCAAAAAGTCGTTAGAAGAAGGTGATGTACTTCGACAGCGGAAGCTTGCGATCGTAGAGCCCATCTATAAAAAACACATTAAGTAGGAAACTACAGACCCAGAAGTTAAATCTCTGCTGTATGTAAAACCATGGAAAATTTTTTAAGCAAGAACTCAGACCCACCACATTATAGCCTCAAATCGCGTGGATGTATGCCGAAAGGGTCGTCCGAAGCCTATTTTCTGCTTTTTTCTGGAAGCTGGGTGAGTCCCTGGAAGCGAACCTCCCCATCCACGTTCTATAATTGGATTTCAAGAAGGCTTTTGACGCTGTCCTACACCAACGATCCTTAAGCAAGCTGGAAGCCTACGAACATTGTCAGCAGGTGATAATGTTACTCACATCCTACCTTATTCGCAGAAGAGAACAAGCAGTTATTAATGGAGCGTCCTCTCGGTGGGCACCAGAAGTGGAACTATTTAGGGATCGATATTGTGTACCCTTGTCTTTTGTTATATTCAATAACTTTTACCCATAAAGATACAAAACAGTACAGTCTTGTTTGCAGCCGACGTGAGGCTCTTTGGTGGTTGATTACGGTAGGAGTAATGATGGGGCGGAGGTGGTATCGGAGCTGGCATCCGGTCAGGCTTCGAAAAATCGAGGCTGGCCGCGACTTCACGCGTGTGTTCGCAAGAATGACGGTGATGGACAGGTGTGCTGTGTGGCGGGAAAGTTGATAAATACTAAAAACTCCAAACAAACCAAACAGTTCTTGGCTGCGAAATGTTTTGGCGGGGAAGGGGTCATATGGGAATTCCTTGGATGAGGAGAAATATCCAGAGGATTTGAGAGAGGCGGGTGCGGGGAGTGTTATGGAGTGGTTGAAGGAGTTCGGGACGGCAGAGACTGAGGGCTTTGGAGGAAATCTGGAGAAGGCGAGTGATATGCAACTGGTTAGCAGGGCAAGCAAGGGAAAACGAGCAGGGTGATGACATGACTAGGGAATGTAAGACATAGGCCAATCATGGCAAAGCTGAATTTATCAAGCCAGACGAAATCAGCCATCGCGGGAAGGCATTGCTCCTTCGAATGTACCAGTAGCCAGCGGGTTTGAAACCCAGTCTATGGGTTTGGGGACTTACAGGTTTGCTGTGGCACGAGAGCGTGGGGATGCGTTCCACCGAAGCCTCGGACTGTGTTGCGCTGTGATTGAATGTTTATTCTCTTGAAGTTTATTTCTCGTTTGTTCGGCGTGTTGAAAATCATATTGTTGAGTTCTCAGAGGGCTTGTTGCAGATAGGGCACCATGCTGAATTTGTCGAGGGAAATGACCTAAGGCCCTAGATGAGAAAAGTGAAGAGTAAAAGGCGATATGTGTGAGAAAATCCCTTAAAAACCTAAAAATACTTCGCATCCCACAACAGATCCCTGAGGAACACCACGAAAGTAAAACAGCATAAAACAACTTAAATGAACCTAAAAGGGGGTGTGAGATGTGGAATGAACTAAAACGCTGCTAAACAAAAATAAAAGCTCGGTCGAACAACTAAGATTATGTGCGTAAGCTAAAATTCAAAGTATACACTAAAACCACAAAGGAAGCTTCAAGAATAGTGCGGACCTAAAAGTCAGGGAAAGGTAAAACATGACGTTTCGGTCATGGACCATCATCAGGTGTAAGGCCTTACACATGATGATAGCCCATGACCGAAACGTCGTGTTTTACCTTTCCCTGACTTTCATTTCCGTTTTATTCAGGTCCGCACTGTTCTTGAAGCTTCCTTTGCGGTTTTAGTGTTTACTTTGAATTTTAGTTCACATATACAGTTTTAGTTTACGCACATAATCTTAGTTGTTCGACTGAGTTTGTATTCTTGTTTAGCAGCGTTTTAGTTCATTCCACATCTCACACCTGTGCTTTTGCACCCCTTTTTAGGTTCATTTAAGCTGTTTTATGCTTTTTTTACTTTCGCGGTGTTCCTCAGGGATCTGTTGTGGGATTCGAAGTATTTTTAGGTTTTTTTAGGGATTTTCTCACACCTGCCTCCTTTTACTTTCACTTTTCTCATCTAGGGCCTTAGGTCATTTCCCTTGACATATAAAATCACATTCCACTGTTTTCCAGCGTATCAACCGGCAGCCTGCTCTCCTTTTCATGACGAGGGTTAGTTCTGAAACCATCTGCTCCCCGGCTCACATACATGGTCATACATCGGCTCACCCCGTAGCTACGAGGAAAACAACGAGTTTACGTAGTCGATCATTCTTATCGACACTATCCTTGAATGCAGGCTGTCCCCCAGGGATCGGTTCTTGGTCCCCTTGATGGCCACCCTTAGCGGAATTATTTTACGAAAAAAATTGACAAACGACATATTGTACTACGCTGACGATACTAATATATGCAGACCGTAGAACTGGCAGTTTTTTTCCTGATTTCGTATTGAGTCCATACACATATTTTCACAGTAAAAACATCCATCAATTACACACACCCAGACGACAGCACTCAATCTACCCTCCCCGAAATCTAAAAATCATTGGGGCATCCACAGTAAATCGAGTGCTCTACAGACCTGAGCCAGGAATGTAGCACCCCCCCCCTGCACACAGCAGCATGAAGGTAGACTCAAAGCAATGGGTGGAGAAGTCCTCTCCTCTAGAGGCATCACAGTCAATACGGCAAAAGCAGCGGTTATCGCGAGGAGAGAGTCACTGCCGTGATAGTGAACATAAAAAGTAAAATAAATTAATGGGTTAAACCATGGACAGAACGCGGTGAAGTACCGGCGGTGACCACAGCGCCGCCGCACTAGAGCCGCATAACCATTCACGAGTCGCTGCTCCATTAGGTCGCCCCTAGCAGGGGCACCGCCGATGGCCCAATTAGCCAACGAGCAGCATCGCAGTGGCAGAGGACGCGGCACGGCACCAACCGCTTAACCGTGGTCGCCCGCGAGAGGCTCAGAGCAGCCGTGGAAGATGCGAGCGTCACGGCTCCACATGATCATCAGCTGCTGCCAGAGGCACGTTAGTTAGGGGAGCGGGTAGGAAATTGATTGGCTGTGCACGCAGCGCACGTTAACACGCGCATTGACGGGGGTGGGTACCCGCCGCCCCCTCGGGTTTTTCGAAGATAGCAGAAAACGGTGGCGCGTAGCGCCACCGTACTTGGCATACCTTTTTTCTCATCATATATACAACTTTTGTGAAAATTTTAAGGTTAGGTCATCTCAGGTCAGGTCACCAGAACAGGCCAAGTGACCTGACCTAAAAAAACGTTTTAGTAGCATAAGTCAGAGCAGGGTGAACTTATCCGGTTGAAACTCAAAATATGTTCCGATATTTTTATATCGATGACCTAAGGTCAGGTATGTACAAGGCATGACCTCTCCGTTGGAAATACTTGGGAAAAATGGTGTTTACTGAATAACTCAGTAACGGATCGTGATAGAGCGTTTATTTTAGCTGCATTAGACTCGCCTTGGTTTTGTAGTTCTAATAATATGCATTTTATATAATTTGACCCTGACCTGACCGCAGGTCAGGTCAAGTCCTTGATTTGACCTAGAAAGGACAAAATATTTATCATTCGATTCAGCTTGCTGCGAAGATTCATGTGGTTCAAGTCGTTTTGCTCTATCTTTACTTGTTCAGATGTAATGGCCGAAAAACTTAATCTTGACAAATAATTGTCTAAATATTTTCGATGAAGAAGTGGATGGGCTATCCAACGCCGCTTACCGTTTTTCGCTACCTACCATGGTTCTCGAGATCTTGGGGGGGATCGGGTAACCTCCCCCCACCCCCGCCCTCGTCAAAGCGAAGGTGGCTCAGACCCCCGTCAATGCGCGTGTTAATGCGGGGAGAGAGAGGCTATGGGGAATGGGGTCATGCGCGGCGATTTGAAGGTATGGAGCTTTAGGACATGACAGAGGGTGCCAGAGGGGGAGCCTGTTCGACTCCCTAAATGCCAGAAATAATGAAATAGTCACGATAATGACTTTTACTTTGGGCAATAATTTTAAGCATTACACAAACATACAAGATAACCTATAACATAACTCCTTGTGACTGTGAGCGCACACAGCAATAATTTCATAACATGCTTTCCTGGGTACGTACTTAGTTTTGTTTTGACGCGGGGAATGGGAGATACATTGCTTTGATAGGTTACTTAGTACGAGTCAATGAATATTTTTCGCAACTTTTCTTAAAGAACGGTTCAGATTGAGGAACGTCATTTATATTTCTTATTTTAGCAGCAACAGTCATACACTGAAAAAAACAACACCTCAAGCGTAGAATTTCAATCTGTCTGCTCCTAAAACTACCCCATTATGAAGAATTTGTTTAGAATTCTTGGTAAATATATTCCGACATCCAGCTTAATATTAGAAGAAAAGATGCAATATTACACGCATGTGGTAAATTAATCACTATTTCATTTTAGCACAGCGCAGTTCCATTCGTACTGAAAATGCAAAGGTGTAAATGTATCACCTCAGAACATTTCTATGGAACTCACAAACTGCCCCAAAAATAGTTTCACTCTCCTGTGGTGAAACAATCCTGCCAATAGATTAACCCTCGCCCCACCGGGGGCCATCGATAGCCCCCCTAAGGTTTTTCCGGGATAGCAGAAAAACGACGAGGCGCAGCACCGCGGTTGAGGGCTCTACCTCTCACTGCATCATTTTCCCATCATCCCTGAAATTTTTTACCCCGGGTCACCCAAGGTCAGGTCACCAGACGAGGTCAACCAAGGTCACCTCACTTCACCTTTAGAGCTCTGTAAGAGCTACATTTCAAAGTCGATCGATTTGAAACTTCCTACACTTCATGACCCCTCCAGGGTCTACAAGTTGTATATCCGGGATTTTTCGATTTCGTGCCCTGAGGTCAGGTCACGAGGCGACCTCTCCCATTGGAAAAGCATGGGGAAAAGCTATTTCATGATATAAAAGCCACAAAAATGATTGCAAATACTCAGACTGCTCAGAACAACGTTTTTGGACACCTTTTCACGGATCCCAGGGGTCATATTTGCCCTTTGACTTTTCCAAGGTCATCCAAGGTCACCAGAGGTCAAAAACAGTATTTTGACAATAACTTTTGACCTAATTGAGCTAGAGCGGTGAAACAAACACCATCGTGTTTGTCTTGTCACTGGCTTTCATTTGATATACGGCAAGGTCACTTTTTGACCTTTCGTGACCTCAGGTCATATAAGGTCACGAGGTGACCTCTGGCGGTCAAACCACTGGCGGGAGGTCTTTACGTTCCACATAACGGAAAAAGTACTGGCAATTTGCTATCAAATGTACTTTACCAGGCCTCAATAGCTCTAATGACATAAGAGAAAGCCCAGTTTGCTTAATCATTGCATATTTGAGTGAAAATAGCCGATCTTGACCTATTTTGATCTCTGGAGGTCAAACCATTCACCTGAGCACTAAAACATGCGAAGTAATTTCTTAATGAATTCACGCGAGCTTTCTATTACACTTTGCAGATTGGCGCTAACGCCCATATTTTCGGAGTTAGAGAGGGGGCCATCGATGGCCCCCCGGTGGGACGAAGGTGGCGCCGGACCCCCGGTGGGGCGCGGGTTAAAACAAGTTCTTGAATGATTTAGCTACCCTAGATGAATGTATTTATTCTTCTGATTTTCTTTTGGGTGTGTTACTATGATGGAGGAAGGTATGTTTTTACTACGGTTTACACGTGGGTGGAATCGCGCCATTTCCTTTCTGCTGCAGTTCTGAGCTTGAACTACCCACCGCAGTTCCGCATTCAGAGGATTGATCACGACTCATACAGGTAGGGGAGAGTGGGGAGAACTGGGACGCAGGAGAAGTGAGACACCCCCATTATTGAATCCACGAGTGAGCCAAAAATATAATTTTCAGCTGATTTCCGCACTATACGTGCCGCTGCACATCACTAGGGCGTCAACTTCCTTTTCCGGTGGGTGCTGGAAGCGAGAGGTGAGTGCTCCTTAAAATGTTAATTTTAACGTTTTCTTGAGTGGATTTTCTGCTAGATATGCAACCGAAAAGTTCTTTATTTTGGTGGAATAAAGTTGGTGTCGCATTCTCCATCGATCTGTCCCAGCTTCGAACAACGAAAGGGGTTTTAATTTTGCTGACATCGCAATTCTGAAAAATGGCAGGGTGGGGGGGAACTGGGACAAGTTGTCCCACTTCTCCCCTTGCTGTCCAACCTATCCTTGTACTGTACTTGGATTGATTGTACCTACATATTTGTACTTTGATGGAAATATGATTGTGTCGTATTTTTACCCAGAGAGATCATGGCCATCAACTTGTTTTTTCTTCTCTCGTGGTTTATAAATCGAGGTCAGTATACAGATCATAAGTTCAATATGGCGGACTTATCGATGAAAAATGCGACATTTCCCCAATGCCAACACCAGGGACGAATCCAAGTGGGGGAGGGGGCGATAAGGAGACTACCGAAGCCGAGCCCCTATTCTCAGCAATGGCAGAGCATTCCCCCTGTGTTTTACCCGGGCCCCCTGTGGCTGCAGCCGGGCCCCCCGCCCCGCCATTTGCGTCGCCCTAGATGTTCGAGTGGGGGGATGGTGATAAAACACTACCTACATCAGAAGCCGCTTCAAGGGCTACAGAGTTTCAAGTGTACAGAGCTTCAAGTGTGGAGCAAGATCCACGGTGGGTGGGGTATGGCAGGGCCTGTGATAAAGGGTTTATGACCTGTAAGATTAGGCTTTTTCAATGATATTACAAGCCAGAGGTGGGGAGCCGGTCTCCTCATCTCCGACAGCAGCGGGGAGGGGTTTCGGGGTTAGCCCTATAGACCCACAGGGTAACTGTATCCGGACCAGGGGCTCCGATTTTGGGGCGAAAACCGGCTTCCTGTGGGCTCCAAAACCTGCCAGGGACCACCAGATCCCACTGCGAGGAAACAAATCTCGTTTCTTAAGGCAAAGGTATGAAAGATATTTCAAGGGGCGCCATCGACCTTTCAGGGGGATTCGTGATCCCCTCAAAAGAAGTGTGCAGCGCCTCAAAGAAGTGATCTTCGGTGATGGGTGGTGATGGTCCGGTGTTATTTACTTATTTATTTATTTGATATACACGGCATCTCCACTATTCATGTGGCTATTCTGACACCGGTCGTAATGAAGATGAGGGACATAAGTGACAACTTAAGCAAAAACACACTGTAGGATAAGGATAGGATGGCTGATGGGGAAGGACAATGATTACCCACGGGGAGGGTCGCCACAGGCGCCACGCTCAAACCATGGAGTGAGGTAGTGGGACTTGATGAAGGGATCCGGTGAAAAAAAACATGGAAAACAACAAACAAACAACAGGAAACGGAGATAGCATAAAAACGACGGAGCGTAGCGCCGCCGTACTTAGCATACCTTTTTCCTCATCATTTTTACAACTTCTGTGAAAATTTTAAGGTTAGGTTATCTCAGGTCAGGTCACCAGTACAGTTCAAGTGACATGACCTCAAATATAGCATAAGTCGGAGCAGGGTGAACTTATCCGATTGAAACTCATATCACATAATGGGCCCACCGAGTTCTCTAAAATATGTTCCGGTATTTAGCTTCACTAGACTCGCCTTGGCTTTGCGGTTCTAATGATATGCATTGTATATAATTTGACCCTGACCTGACCCCAGGTCAGGTCAAATCCTTGATTTGACCTAGAAAGGTCAAATTATATATTGTTCGATTCGGCTTGCTGCGAGGATTCATATAGTTCAAGCCGTTTTGCTCTATCTTTATTTGTTCAAATGTAATGGCCGAAAAACTTAATTTACATGTTATCCCTATTACGTCATGTTTTGACCTCTCGTGACCTTAAATGTGACCTGACAAAAAATGGTTTAAATATTTCCGATGGAGAAGTGGATGGGCAACCCAACGCCGTTTACCGTTTTTCGCTACCTACCGTGGTTCTCGAGATCTTCGGGGGCGGTAACCCGCCCCCCTAACTATATGGGGCAGACGCTTTGGTAAGTGGTCGCTTGTGCTTGCGCTTGCTATTTCAGTAGTTATTTTCTTGCCAATATTGGAAAATATTGGTTAAAAGCCTCTGCTGTGCTCAAGTCTCTGCAGGTGCTTCTTGTTCTGAGACGCTGAAGAAGTTAGCTTCTACTCTCCGTAGTTCATTACTGAAAGCATCCTTCAACAGTTTGCAGCATTGCTTAGCTGCTTGGGAATCACCTTTCTGGGATTCTCCCTTTGAAGAAATGCTGATGCTGTGTCACGCTGACGACGGGCCTCGTCTCCTTATTTTGAGGCTTTGGAGTTCTTCGGTTTCAGCAAGCCAAAGACATGGCTTGTGCTTGAAGCGAATCGTTTTCGACGGAGTGGTTGTTCACATGGGCATTCAGCGTGGTCGAGATTGAGGTGGTGTTCGCATGAGAATTAGACTAAGTTTGTACGGTTCGTTGTTCGGATCGTGCGTTCTCTGGGATCTCCTCGTATCTTTTGGAACGAAACTTCGACAAAAATGAGGTCATGGTCACTGCTGTGGGCTGGGATTACTAGCTTGGTTTGCAAGCTCCGGCGCGATGTGGTCGATGAGAGTTGGAGTTTAAAGGGAATGTGGCACCTTCACAACGTGATTTTAACTAAGATAGCCAAGTTGTAAAGCAGGTCGGAAAAGCCAGTACTCCATATTTCATTTGACTTGGAACTCGATATTTCCGTAGAAAGAAGCTAAAACCTACCTGACACCAGCCCCCCTCAGCCCCTCGTTGCCGGCGGCCATTGTTGTGAGCTACTGGTGTGACGACATATGCTGACGTTACGATGAGCATCAGCCAATCGAAGCCCTTGAAGCGTTTCAAGTATGGTAGTGGTTGCCAGATCGTGACATCATCCACAGGCTGATATTTATTTCTTTTTCTAGAGGAGTATTTTTAAAAACCAAATATTGAGCTTATTGTACATTTTTTCAGAGAAATCGTGAGTTGTTTCATTATTTTTGACTAAAAGTACGCCTAATAATACTAAATTCCAGGATTCGACCACGGTGCCACATTCCCTTTAAGGGAATGTGGCACCTTTATAACGTGATTTTAACCCTTGCCCCGGTGGTGGGTACGAGCCACCTTCGCCCTGGTGGGGGGCTAAAAAAGACCCTCACGATCTAAAAAACTAAGAGAGCTAGAAAAAAGCGCAAAACGGCAATCGAAAGCTCTTCAAAAATGATATCGAAAATACTTCGGTCATTTTTCTTGTCAGGTCAATATCAAGGTCACCAGAGGTCAAAATAGGCCAAAATCGCTAATATGAGGTGTACTAAGAAAACCCCATATATCTCAGAAACTATGATAGCTAGAAACATTTTTCTAACACCAATCGAAAGCTCTTGAGTTGGTCTTTCATTGCAGTGGCATTCATTTTCGTTTCAGGTCAAAGGCTAGGGAGCTACAGGTCACTGAATATTGGGCATATTCTTGAGAATGTCCATAGCCACCCATGCATAAGGGCGTTTCCTTTTTCGCTAATAACTTCCAAACCAAACAAGATACAGCCAAAGTTGATGCACCGTTGCAATCCTCTCGTCAATACAAATCGAATGATATATAATATTGCTATCCCAGGTCAAATTTAAGAATTTGATCTGACCCAGGTCAACGGTCTGACCCAACTTGACCTGGTATAGTCATGATGTATATCATTTGACTTGCAGTGACTATACAAACACTTTGGTGACAAAATAAAAGTTCTATCTTTGTTTCTTCAAAATTTATAAACTAAAACACCAAAAAATGCTTATTTGACCTAAGGTGGCCTTTTAAAGGTCACAAGTCAAAATTTTTGCATCAACTTCAGAAATGTGCTAAGGGCAAGTCATAACCGATGTTTGAAGTTGATTCCATCCATACTTAATGAGAAAAGCTCATTTCGTGATTTTCCCCATGTATTGACAATGGGGAGGTCATGCTCTGCACATGACCTTAGGTCGCCAATATAAAAAATCCCGAAACAAATGTTGTAGCTCCTGGTGGGACCAATATGTGGTATGAGTTTCAACTTGATCGATTGACCCTTCTTTTAGTTATGCGGTCCTAAGTATTTTTTTAGGTGAGGTCACTTCACCTGGCCTGGTGACCTGACCTGACATGACCTTGAGCTAAAATTTTCAGGAAAGATGTAAAAATGATGAAGGAACAGCTACCCCAAGTTTGGCGGCGCTGCGCGCCGTTTTTTGTCACTTTGGAAAAACCCGAGGGGGGTCTAAAAGACCCCCACCCGGGCGAAGGTGTGAGATAGCCAAGTTGTAAAGCATGCCGGAAACCCCGGTACTCTATATATCATTTATCTTAAAACTCAGCATTTCCGTAGAGAAAAGCAGAAACTACCTGAGATGACCCCTCATGTACCCTTAGCAGAAGCCAGAGTTGTTAGCTGTTGGTGTGACGTCATATGCTGACTTCACGATGAGTATCAGCCAATCGAAGCTCTTGAAGCCTATTGAATATGGTAGTGGTTCCCAGATCATGACATCATCCACAGGCAGGTATTTATTTTTCCCTAGAGGAGTATTTTAGAAATAATAATATCGGACGGTGTCTTATTTTCGTTATGTGAGTTTGCATTTGTTGAAGTTCAAGTCATCTCTTGTCTATTTCACTGGGGGCCAATTTCCGGTCACTGGGGGGGCGATTTCGGCCGACAGGGGGGGCAATCATGGCCCCCAGTTAGCATGTTAAAAATTTCCTGCCATGTGACCCTAATCTAGCTCGATTTTAAGTCATTTTCACAATTTAACACGCGCATTGACGGAGGTCTGAGCCACCTTCGCATTGACGGGAGGAGGCGGGTACCCGCCTCCCCCTAAGATCTCGAGAACCACGGTAGGTAACGAAAAACGGTAAACGGCGTTGGGCTGCCCATCCACTTTTCCATCGAAAAAATTGGAACCATTTTTTTGTCAGGTCACATTTAAGGTCACGAGAGGTCAAAACATGCCGTCATAGGGATAACATGTAAATTCAGTTTTTCAGCCATTACATCTGAACAAGTAAAGATGGAGCAAAACTACTTGCACTATATGAATCCTCTCCAGCAAGCCGAATTGAATGATATATAATTTGACCTTGCTAGGTCAAATCAAGGCTTTGACCTGACCTGAGGTCAATTATAATAAATTAAATGATATAAAATGCATATCATTAGAACTGCAAAGCCCAGGCGAGTCTAATGCAGCTAAAATAAATGATCTATCACTATCCGTTACTGAGTTATTCCGTAAAAACAATTTTCCCAAGTATTTCCAATGGAGAGGTCATGACTCGTACCTGACCTTAGGTCATCGATATAAAAAAATACCGGAACATATTTTAGAAAACTCGGTGGGGCCATTATGTGATATGAGTTTCAATTTGATAAGTTCACCCTGCTCCGACTTATGTTATCCGATAAGTTTAAGGCTTAAGCTTTTTTGAGGTCGGGTCACTTGACCTCTACTGGTGACCTGACCTGAGATGACCTAACCTTAGAATTTTCACAGAAGTTGTAAAAATGGTGAGGGGAGAGTACGGCGGCGCTACGCGCCGCCGTTTTTCTGCTCTCTCCGAAAAACCCGAGGGGGTGAGTACCCGCCCCTCCATCAATGCGCGTGTTAACCTAACAAGGTCATATTATACATTATTCGAATGACTCGTATAGGATTCCTACAGGATTTGATGGGATTTGTACCTATAGGATCCGCATAGGATTCGTATAGGATTTCGCTTAGGATTCCGCATAGGACTCCTATGCGTTTTTTGTATACGAATCCTATACGGAATCCTATACGAATCCTATGCAGTCCTATATATAGGATTTGCATAGGATCCTATGCGATTTTCCGAACAAAAATCCTATAGGATCCTGTAAAGTCATTATGTTTGTGCGAATCATTTTACTATTTGTCTGTTAGGGATTTAGCCTGGCTCGGTGGGTGTGGGCTGCGTGGCAAAACGACGCGGTAGCAGAGGGAGCCCCGCTAAGGCTACATAAGCCGTGTGTAGGTTAGAACGGCTCTCTCCTGCCCGTCGCTTCCCCGAGGTAGGTCGCGCCGTGCGCGTGGCCGTGTGTGTGTGTGTGTGTGTGGGTGTGGGTGTGGATGCGTGAGAGTGTACGGAGGCAGGTATGGAGTATTTTTGAGAATGGCCAAATTATTAATGCTTAGCCTGTGCGCTTGCATCTCCGCGAATATTATTGTCATTGGTGATCGTTATTTCGTGGCTAAATTTTATGAAAATGTAAGGGCTGAGTTTGTACGACACTGTTTGATTTCGTGACTAAATTTAATGAAAATATAAGAGATGAGTTTGTACGACACTGTTTGGTAAGATTAAGCGGGTTATCGGAATGAAACGTTGCTGAACTAGCTCGTTTTCTGAGCAGACTTTGAAGGGAATTTCTGAAAGGTCCATAACATTAGCTGGGGGTCATTCTTTGGGCATGACGCATACTCAATTCTAGCCCCTGTGGGAGCCACCTTCCCTTGGCTGCCCCCTGTGTGCCTGGCGGAGATAAAGGGGCAGGGGAGAGACATCATTTCACACAGAACTGTGCCTAAACGTGGTCCAGGGCCGTCAAACCGTTTGGCGTGTGGCAGACGCTAAAAAGGGGGGCCGTGATCACCTCTTGTCTGATGCGGGGACCAGTTGTAGGTCTGACGGGACCTCTAATCCTCTTGCACCTCGTGGTATCCCGGCTGCACGCTGGTCATTGCTTAGATTTCACGTTTCTTTTACGACCGTCGAGTCGACCCTGACGAGGGCTGCGAGTGGAGCGCTTCGTCGTTATACCGTGACTGGCCAGCGCGGTAGCCTCGGGCGAAAGCTCAAAGGAAAGTATGCGTGTTATATCTATACTAGTACCAGAATCCGACGGGATCTAGCGTCGCAGACCGGGCTCACGTAATGCAAGGAATGCCGGGGTCGGTGGTCCGTACTCAGTTCGTGGCTGCAGGCGCTGACGAGCGTGATAACCCGGGGCCGGGTGAGTCCTGGATTGAGTAACGGTGGCAGAGTCACCTTTCCTTAAGGGGTTCGTTCGGCTTCCGGGGGCCAGGCCACGTCAATGGCTTGATGGGATCCGAGTCTCGCCCACGGTCTTGGATCGTGGTGTGCGGGTCTCTTTTGGTCTATTTCAGGACGGGGGCGGGGTCAGACCGTGAGACACGGGCAGAGTACTCGACCCTAAGGTCGCTCCCCGTGCACGGTCCCGCTGGGTGACACTCAAATCCAAGACTGGCTGATGAATTAAGAAGGGGAAATTCGATGCGGGAGAGAAACCACGAATAAACTTCCACAGTGGGGTCGTGGGTTATACAATCCTATAGGACTTTTTGACTAGGGTCGACCCGTCACGATGAGAAGAATCCAATAATGCAGGAACATTTGCTCTAGCTCCGTTGAGTAAACTAAACATCTAGAGGGCAAACGTACACTGTCCTGTTTAAAGCCTATGGAACCTGTTTTACCTATGCTGACCTCAATATTGACCTGTCATAAAATTACTTTGTTTTATTTCTCTTCGTCTCGTCAAAAGCTTTCGAATACTGTCCGTAATTTTTATTTAGATTTCCTGGGAAATGAGATACGGAAGGGTTGAAAAGGCTCTCTAGCGGGGTGTGTCATACCCAGGGTAATAGAGGACTGTCACACCGGGGACCCCAGCGGGGCGCGTGTTAACTTCAACTGAGGTTCAGAGGTAGGGTTCGGGAATTTATGAAGCTAAAGGTATATAGAGGTATTTGCTGAGAGGATAGCAAAGGTTTTAATAGCATGAATATCGTGAGCCCCGATGAGGAAGGACCCTGAGTTTTTGGCATCACTGCGCGGAGACGTATTGTGACGCTTTTTCTCGGCCTCTTTTTCTTCAACGCCCCCTAAAAGGTTTTTCTTCATCCTGTGCACCACGGTAAGCAAAAAGGAGCTGTGTAGTAACATTGATGATAAAGGAGCCGATTCAATAATCTACGAGGGGAATAATAAGGAGGAATAAGTAAGCCGTCACAGCAGAAAAGTTTAGGTATGTGTTGTGCTTTGCGTTGTTCGGAGGAAATCATTGTGGTCTACCTATTTTTGTTCCGGTTTACGGCCCTGGGCTCTGGTTATGTAAGATATCATAAATGAGAAATGGCTATGTCTGCTTCCATGGTATGGCCATAGGTACCTACACCCATGCATTTAAATATGTATAGATGCGGTCAGGAGACCTTGTTCCATTTTTGAGGAAGCTATCATTATTGCTTACTAAGTTGTGGTTATTTTATGATGTGCCAGCAGTGTCCTGAAATTACTTTTCTGCAGGGTGTGGGATGTCAAAATTCAGGAAAAAAGAGGTCAAAATTAATTGACAGAAAACGGAAAACAGCAAATGTAGGATCAGAACATCTCGGAAAACAAGTACATGTACTAAAAATACATGTCCTAAAACATCATATGCACATGAAATACAAAAACAAATAAGGCATGACTAATATTAAAACAGAAGTGATGAGAAACCCACAAATCCAACTCCTGCCGGGTTCAGCATTTTTCCAAAATGAAAGCATCAGAAGCATTACAAGGGAATACATTAATAAGCCTCAAACCTACAGTATTAAGATATAAGTAAAGCAAAGTCTGGAATACCTACCTACTAAAACAATACCTTGGGTGAGGTAGGCCTTGCTTTAGAACCTTCCACAAGCTGAAATGTCTAAAAGGCAGGGAAAAATCCAAAACTTGTACATTTGAACAAAATATTTTCAAACAAACTTATTTTTGAAATTATACCTACATCAGCGGGATTCACTCCCTCTGTTTTCACTTGCATTCATGGAGAAATTGCAGCATGCAATCACACAATAAAAATACCTAGTCAAATGGCGACCATGAAAATAATAACTTACCTTTACCCATGTGCCTGGATTTCTCAAACTTGAATTATATTACCCTCATTGAAATAAAGAATGAACAACAGGTTGAGGTTCAAAATTAGCCTGCTAATTTTGAAGTTGGTATGTCTTATGGTAAGCCATAAGACATACCAACACTGGCTACTTAAAACTTACCAACTCTCAAGCGTACGTATGAGCTTCGACACCCTGCATGCAATCCAGGAAACTTACACAAACACTAATCTCAACTGCGGCAAACTCATTTTCACAATGCTCAGAAAGACATCTCGCGTCGAATTCAGGCAAGCCTGTCGACACCGGTTGCCAAGTACGGTTTTCTAATGCAAGTAAACTGACCAGGCAGGCCCCTGAGCGTGAAAAGGATGTCGAAATTCTCCACCTTTAAATCACGCAGAGATTCGGCGTTTGTAAACGAAAAAACTAATTTTACATTAATTTTTTTTATTTTTCTAAAAGCATCCTGAAATTCATCTAAATATTTTGGCTGCCTTTGGAGATATTCCGAGAAATACATAGAGGTGCAATTTTCATGATCCGTGAAGATTCCCTCTTTAGGTATTATTGGTTTAAAAACTATTGAACAAATATCCAATATTGGGATCGTTTTATCAAACCAAGACAGCAGAATTTTCAATTTTATATATGTTAAACCACAAAAACATCGTATAACTACAGTATTTCTTTTTTAAAGTCAAGGATGTCGAAATTATTTAGCAATGCCTGCATTGCTCCACTCAAAATTCGAGTGACATGGCCCAAAATATGGCTAAACAATATTTTTCCGAATAGAAAAGATTCTGATTTCATATTCCGGGTACTTTCAATAGGTTCTTTTGCACAGAAACTTCAAAAATAAATGTTATAATTCACCCTCACCCGCGCGATTTCTAAGGATGTCGAAATTCAGTCGCAAAGAGCTGACGATCATCAAACTATAGATTACGTCAGTAGCACTACATTTCAAGGCCTTGGGTAGTAGAAGCCTCCAAGAATTGTGTGATGACGATTGCTTGGGTTTCGAGCAATGTGAATGTCATGATGTCTCATACCAGCTTTAGCCTAAGGCAGTTTTAACCATCAGTTTCCGCTAGCAAAATTACGAGAAATATTTCAGGTTTTTAATTTGTCCCTGAACTTCAATTGTCCAATGGTTACGCGTGAGTCAGCGCTGCCGCTAATCATCGCGTTTATTTTGAATCCAGCTATATGTTTAAGACAAAGCGTACATCCCAAGCGTGTGAGGCATGGGGGCTTTTGTTGCTGAAAGAGAAGAGAGAGGGAAAAGAGTGTGGTTTATAAAGTGGGGTATATTATTAGTAGTATTACTTTATTAGTACGCTAAGAGACGTGAGCGGTCGATGGCTGACTTAATTTTTGTTATATGGTTGATTCAGCTTATTGCATCTCCGGTTTAGACAGACATGCTGTCTGTCAGGCATTATCTTTCACATTCTGTGAGGCCTCAGTGTGCTTGTGAAGAAGCAATTGTTAGGAATGTTATCATGTACAGGGTTTTGTCCTTCTGAGCATTCATTGTAAAATGTTTGTGCTAGAATCCTTCAGTATTCAAACTTCCTTCTCTCCAAAGATGAATGCTGTGTTCTATTTTGATATGGAATCAGTCCTGACGGGACTGTTTAAAGAATGCTGCATTCCATATGAAGGTAATAGGTTCACAAAGCTAATGTTACAGCATCTTTATCGAATGGTATGTTGGCTTCAGTTACTGGTCTGGCGCTGTTTCCATTCCATAACTTCTGAAACAATGAAACTGATAATGCTGCATTTTTAGTCATTTAGATCCATACATGTATTTGCGACAACAGCAATAAACAATAAAAGACCATGCCAGTACATGTCAACACAAGGCTAAAAACCAGTAGGAGATGCAAATAAGGGCACACTAAAAAGCTGTCATTGAGGCCACCACTTCGCAAGCCGATGATTCGAATGATTTTGTTTGGGATGTCAAAATTCAAGATTTAGGATGTCAAAATTGATTAAGTCTGGGTGTGGGTTTCCACGCAAAATTCCCAATTTCAGGACACTGTGTGCCAGTGTGCAAAGTATGGCATTTTCGACGGGATCTTGTTGCTGTGATTGCCCTTGGAGACAGGAGCGAGTGGTACAAATTTTGTCAATCTGGGCCCCGTTTCATAAAAGTTGTAGAAATGTGGCGTGTTTTACACCACATTCACCTGCAAAGTTACGCCGTACTCAGAATCACGTTTCACAAAGAGTGGTGACATTCACGTGAAAGCGGCGTAGATATCAAATGCAGCGTGAATTACGCCCAATTCCAGAATGGAATTACCCCTTTCAAATATGGTGTGTAACTGCTTTATTAACATGAATAATCGCATATATATTTTTTAATAAATTATTTGAATGAAAATTATTCTACTTATTTGCTCTTATTCGATTTTTAAGTTTCTAATGCACTTTTACAAGTACTGCGGCGGAAGATGCACTATCAGCTCACGCAATAAAAATACAATGGATTTGTTTCTGGCCGTACCTCATTTTTTTAGGTAGTTACTGTGAAGAAGGTGCTAAAAAGGTTATTGTATTGTTGTGCGAGTGTAGTTCAGTAGAATTTTGGGTGAATTGTGTTTACTTATCATGTGTGAATTGTGAAAGGTCTGTGAACCTTATAATTTTGTGAAACTGAGAAAGGAATAGTGGGTAAACATCTTTGAAGAATAACAAGATTAAGATGCTGGTACTTAGGTACCTAGGTATATCATCATTTTCGCCAGAGGCCTCAGTAGAGATACTTGGATTTTGTTGGTGACAGATACCTTAAGTTGAATTTTTACCCTCCATAGACTCCATATAACACTTTGTGAGTCAACCTATCTAGGGTTCTGTCCTCACTAGACTGTCAAATAACAGTAACGGCAGAAAGTCAAAGTAAAAATCAATGTCAGCTTTCCTGTGTATTTGCATCAATAGCTATCATCATTTTGGCATATCAAATGGCCATAGAACTCTAAATATCAGCTCAATTTGGCATGTGCAACGTGCACTTTATACCTGTGCAAGGAAAAACTTGCACACACTTTCATTTAAGTTTATTTTACATTCATGACTCTTTTTGTCCTTCACTACACTACCTAATTTTGCTTCAGATTCAGAATTCCATAAGAAATTATATATTTTTCATGTTTTGCTTCATTGTCTGATAAATGTTACGCTGCTATATCTTGCATAGCTTTTCAGGAGTGTTTTACATATTCAACGTACATGTTGTCTGCTATATGAAACAATATTGGCAATATTCTACGCTGAATTCCAGTAACGAGTAGTTTAGAGCAGCGTAACTTTGCAAGAAGTTGTATTTTACGCTGCGTTTTTGTGAAACAAGATTGTGGTGTATATTCACTTTCTACGCTGCATTATGCTACTTCTACGCTATAAGCATAAGTTACGCCTTTTATGAAATGGGGCCTTGGTGCAAATTTGTGAGACTGGTGCAAGAAAGGTGACACTGAAAACCAAACAAATTATGGCTAAATGATCATATAGACACAGGAGGGGCCTTATAAAAAGTTGTCAACTAACTAACTAATAAGAGAGGTAGCAATATAATAATGAGAATACACTGGTGCTTTCCAAATGCATTAGGCACACAATTGAGGTTTGGAAAATGTTGGATTTAACTCTGAAGCCAGTTAGATTCTGATCTTATATCGTGGCTTAGCATGCATAAATACAGGCCAGTCTGCAGAACGTGGCAGGTGACTCAACGAGGCGCTTGGGGCAGAAATTTGGTGGCTGGGGCAGACTCCTCCAATGGGGGAGGGGTAATTTTGGACCAATACAAGTTTTATCTAATCAATTTAAACAAAACACCCACAAATACAATAAAACTATGCATCCGACCGACGACGACAACGTACCCACGAGAGTCCACGTACCAAAGCAATGGAAACTCACGTACAGCAGCTATCTTGCATTCATGATGCACAATTTCAAAGATACCTTTATTCAATGGTATATTTACGAGCAATGTTTTCCCCTAGTGACGTCATTTGTCCCTTCTTTCAAGCCGTATCAATTGATCAATTGATCAATTTTTTTTTTTTTAATTTTAATATTTTTGCGCTCCCAACCTGGGAACATTTTTCACATTTGCACTACACACAAGCAGACACACACCATGTACACGGCAGCGGGGCTTACGCTATCGGCACCCTTGCGGGACAGTCATGTCCGCACGCTTCCTGTCACACGCCCCACTGTACCAGGCAGTGGAGCTATCCCGATTTCTCGGACCCGGCGGAACAGAGGACTGCTCCGGTGACACGCGGCGAGGCCGTGCCCTCGGGCGGTGCCACCGGACCGGTGGATCTATTTTAAAGGCAGATCAAGCCCGTGCTCCCAATAACAAGGGCGCTGGTTGGTCAGCGGAAGTCCCTAGTCAAGGCGGGCACTACCCAGTGTACTGCCATCTCCTGGGTAGGAGGCGGCCGAGGAAAAGTCTGCCAGAGGTCAGCTTTGATCCAAGGACCTCCCACACTGGACCGAGGCGCCTTAACCAACTGCGCCACGGCGGTGGTGATCAATTGATCAATTGATATTTCAATTGACAACTATTTTCGAATATGATAATTGTTTCCATAGCTAACACATTTTTCCCTTCTCTTTTCTCAAATTTGCATGAAAGCATCTCAAAATTTGGAATATTTTCACGAGACCGAAGCGAAGAAAGATCCCATTACGTCCGTGTGATGTCATGTCACGGACCAGGATTCTTTCTAGGGAGGGGCTGGCAAGATTGATTTGCCGGCCTTTGTCAATCAAAACGTAGCAAAGGAAATGCAAAAAACTACAGACAGGGAAGTTTCATTTTGAGTTCTAAGATTGTTTTATGTAGCTAAAATTAAGTTGAAATCACAACTTTAGAAAATAAATATAAATTTAGCTTTCAAAAGGCGTCTATCGCCATAATTTTTTATTCACTTCCAGGCGCTTTACATCAATGAAAAATTTCCTTTGTTATCTTTTTAACCATATTTTGCTTGATGACGAATATGACGCTTTTGAGACAAATTACGTTTTCCAGCGCAATTTTAACTAATGATTGTCATTTCTTTTAATTATTTTTTATTCTACCTCCGGTGATTACCTGGACTGATTGCTGCCCCAAGTACTAGTTCCTGCCCCAAGAGCCCTCCTCTGCCCCAAGCTCGACCAAAAGCTGCCCCAAATCGGTAGGTCTGCCCCGAGGCTGCTCCAACGAGATCTCATTGAAATCTGCCATGTTCCGTAGAATAGAATACGGGGGCACAAACAAAAACTTGGCATACTAACAGCTAAGATGAATAGGACTGAGACACTCTTATCATATCTAACACAAGTGCAAGTTTGGGTTGAGAAATATGTGTACTATGTACACAGAGCCTGAAATAGCACAGTTATCTGAGTGATGATATATTCTGAGCACCAATACATCATACACACGCTGGCATCCTGCAATTTAAATAGCACATACACTCCTACATATTTTTCCTTTTGTGTATACTCCACCTTCATTATACATGTTCCTCTAATGGTAAACAACGTCAGATCATTCACGATAAGAAATCGAATCCAGTGTTTCAGTAAACGGAGTAGTTCGTTGCTGAAGATATTTGGTAGGCAGCTACACTGTTTTCATCCAATGACACAAACCGGTGGAATGACTTTGTTCCCTTCACCATCTAAGCTTTGACAAAATGTTCTTCTAGATTTCTGGCAACAACATTGATTTTGTCCCTTGAAACCAACAAAAAAACGCATTTCACACTCAGGGACCGCTCACAGTGTTTAAAAAGTGACTTTGCACTCAAAATTTGGTCATTTACCGGTCTCTGAAGGCTTGCATGGTATTTGCCACTTTTCAAAATTCCTCCAGTGCCGTTACAGACATGGGTGGAGAATATGCCCCGGCCACCCCGGCCATGGCCGGGGTAACTTCAAGTTACTCCGGCGCGGCTGGGGTAACTTTTGGAGTCCTTGTTAACCCGCGCCCCACCGGGGGTCCGGCGCCACCTTCACCCCACCGGGGGCCATGGATGGCCCCCCGGTGGGGTGCCCTCAGGTCAAAGCTCTCGTGAGTACCTTGTCCTTTCCGGCTTACTTACCTACCTACCTACCCTTCTTGAATTTTTGCCTTGTATGTACCTTCATATACTGCTGCATACCGGTTTCCACAATCCACCGAAATGTTTTTTTCTTCAATTTGTATGATATTAAAGGTTTAAACATAAATATTATTTTTGCGCATCGACTTGAGCTTGCCCCTTCTCCAGCCGGCCTGCTGTCATCGCCCTTGTCTAATATCAGGTAAAAAGCCTGGGCGACATCGTTACCTCTAAGCCAAGCGTGCCTTGGCTGTCATAATGTCCAAGCGCCGCCACTGCGATTAAGTGGTTCCTCGGCATGCTCTAACCCGCGCCCCACCGGGGTCCGGCGCCACCTTCGCCCCACGGGGGCATTGATTCCCCCTCTAACTCCGAAAATATGGGCGTTAGCGCAAATCTGCAAAGTGCAATAGAAAGCTCGCGTGAATTCAGTAAGAAATTACTTCACATGTTTTAGTGCTCAGGTCAATGGTTTGACCTCCAGAGGTCAAATTAGGTCAAGATCGGCTATTTTCACTCAAATATGCAATGATTAAGCAAACTGGGCATAACTCTTATGCCATTAGAGCTATTGAGGTCTGGTAAAGTACATTTGATAGGAAATTGCCATTCCTTTTTCCGCTATGTGGAACGTAAAGCCCTCCCGCTAGTGGTTTGACCTCCAGAGGTCACCTCGTGACCTAATATGACCTGAGGTCACGAAAGGTCAAAAGTGACCTTGCCGTATATCAAATGAAAGCCAATGACAAGACAAACACGATGGTGTTTGTTTCAGCGCTCTAAGCTTAATTAGGTCAAAAGTTATTGTCAAAATACTGTTTTTGGCCCCTGGTGACCTTGGATGACCTTGGAAAAGTTAAGGGCAAATATGACCCCTGGGATCCGTGAAAGGGTGTCCAAAAACGCTGTTCTGAGCAGTCTGAGTATTTGCAATCATTTTTGTGACTTATATCATGAAACAGCTTTTCCCATGCTTTTCCAATGGGAGAGGTCGCCTCGTGACCTGACCTCAGGGCACGAAATCGAAAAATCCCGGATATACACCTTGTAGACCCTGGACGGTTCATGAAGTGTAGGAAGTTTCAAATTGATCGACTTTGAAATGTAGCTCTTACAGAGCTCTAAAGTTGAAGTGAGGTGACCTTGGTTGACCTCGTCTGGTGACCTGACCTTGGGTGACACGGGTTAAACAATTTCATGAATGATGGGAAAATGATACAGTGAGAGGTAGAGCCCTCAACCGCGGTGCTGCGCCTCGTCGTTTTTCTGCTATCCCGTAAAAACCTTAGGGGGCATTGATGCCCCCGTGGGGCGAGGGTTAATGCTGCAGGTCAAAATTTGCGGTTATTGAAAATAAAACGAGATTCTGTGTTTCGTCTTTACTTTTTTGTTGTCTGTTTTGTGCTCTTTTACTTTTCAATGGACCACTGTGGACCTCCACAGCTGACCTGGCATGGCAGTTTGTGCGGGGAAACTGTATATTTTATTATTCCTCTGGAGCAGGTAGGTACACTGGACGCATGCCAGGCACGCTGGCGGATCCAGGGGGCAGAATAGGCTTAGCCTTCCTCCAAACAAATCTGTGGGGACTAAAAATACAAATAAGCGCCCCCCCCTCCCCCAACGGCTAGCATCGCTTCCTCCCCCCCTCTCTCCCGGTCGACGACACAACACCCAACACCACGCCAACACCGTCTCACAACCCCCCCTTGGACACAATAAAGGCCTCGCCAACGTAGTTTTCCACCCCACGCACTCCCCGGTTGACGAGCCCTGGTTAATTTTTGCCCCCCCACAAACAGGTGCGCTGGATCCGCCACTGGCCAGGCATCGGCCGCCGGCCGGGGTAACTTTCGGAAAAATTCTCCACCCATGGTTACAGACATTCATATCATGAGTGGTGGCAAGGAAATTCCACTCGCAGTCAACCCCCAAAGTCTGCATGGGGGTGGCAAATGGTAGCAATATTATACCTATTTTTGTATTGCCCGGCACAACCATCCGAGGAAGTAGTGGAGCTTCTTTAAGGGAATGTGGCACCTTCATAACAAAATTTTTAACTTAGTCAAGTTGTGAAGCATGCTGCAAAACCCATACTCAATATATCATTTGTCTTGAAACTTAAAATTTCCTCAGAGAAAAGCTAGAAACCTACCTGAAATGCACCCAAAATGCACCCTAGCAGCCAGCCACAGTTGTCAGCTGTTGGCATGACGACATGCCGACATCACAGTGAGTAGTCAGCCAATTGAAGCCCTTGAGGCCTGTTGAATATGGTAGTCGTTGCTAAATCCTGACATCATCCACAGGAAGAGGTGTATTTCTCACCCTGGAGAAACATTTTAAAAATCAAAATATTGAGCTTATTGTACATTTTTTTAGAGAAATAGTGAACGTTTTCATGATTTTCGGCTAAAAATATCCCTAATTACACTTAATTCCGGGATTCGACCAAGGTGATACATTCCCTTTAATGCTAGCGAAGAATACTGAATACATGTCTCATGTCGCCGCTGTGTCCCCCTCTCTCCCAGCAAATAGGCCAGCCGTAAAGGGGGAATATAGGCGGACGTTGGCCGGGTGTTTTGGAGCGGTAGATGAAATATGTTCTCACTGGTGCCAATAGCATTCTTATCACATACATGAACAATCTGGGTCACTTAACAAGGTCAAGGTCACCCAAATATATTTTTCTTGCAGCTTTCAGATATGCAAATGCACTCAGAAGCTCATGAGCTTTAAAACAATACCCATATCGACTATGATCGGGAGTAGTCGCCTGAAGCTACCGAAACTCCAGCGACATCACCTACTTCGTGACCTCACTAACCCAACTAAGAGTTCGTATAACCAAACAAAATTGTTCCAGATGTTTCGCGTGCACCCAAACAAGGTTTCGCACCCAAAATAGATAAAAATAGGACTTTTTGAAGAAAAATTCAATTTGAAGAAAAGGCCAATAGTCCACGAGTTCAATATTTCACGTCAGGTCAGCAATTATATTTTCCTGAATCGCCCCATGCATTAGCTTTCTTATGATGTGAAACTTTCTGAGGATTATTTAATTGTTCCTGGCAAATATGAAAATGTGTCACAAATTCACGTCTGACCTCGAAATTTCCGTGACCTCTATCTCGTGACCTATTTAACCTCGGACCAAAAAAATCTGCCAGGCATAATGGAGTCCATGGGCAAGCTGGCATACAAAATTTGAGCGAATTCGAAGGGGTGATGGTGACGCAGGGGGAATTAAAAGTTGTTTTGCGTCGAGAAACGACGGCGAAAAATTCGGAACCTCCGGCCATATGCGTAAGTTTTCCACCCCAGAATACATAACGTAAAGTTACGGACAGAGCGGAGCGGCGGCATCGTCATCAAAACATTGACGGCGAACCAGTCGAAGTCCTACGTTTCCCCTGGATTTTTGGGTATACAGTAAGCATAAATCCGTAACGTAAGATGAGACTACTTTGAAATCGTGGGTAACTTCCAGCAGTGTTAAGGATTGATGAAAATGTTATTTGATTGGGGAATGTTTCTGTGGAAAGTATTACAGAATTTTCAAGGAAAATAAAACATATATAAACAAAGTGTATACTTGATATTTACGAAAATGCGTAAAAATTCCACGAGTTTCTCACCCTGCGTAAATTTTCTAGTATGGTGCCCGGCGAAAAAAATGAAAACTGTATGAAAGCCCACAGCGTAAGAATTTGTGCCTTACCCAAGCATTATTTTCCCCTGGGTGAACTTGCTTGGTCGATCCTTCCTGGAATTGCCCATATGTCTCGCAGCGTGGATTCAAAAATTGGCACCAGCGCGTAAAAGAACACATCTCAATGTTATGTTAGCTCTGAAACGGTTCGAATGCTCCAGCCTGCAAAACCTAGGTCTGATTTCACTTGGAGGTTGTTCCAAATACGACTCAGGAAGGGAAATTAAGTAACATACTTATTTGCGTGGAATCTGGAGCAGTGAAGCGCAGCAAAGTTCTTTCCATATTTTTTAAGCTTATATATATATATATATATTTAATTCTGTTGGCTCGTAAAGTGCGGTTGCGAAGATGGCAATATTAGGTATGATTGATATCATTATCCTACATCACGTCGAAAAAGTTGTGAGGCAATGTTGGGGGGACATTGGAAATAATAACAGTCAGGATGAGACCAGCATGTCCGCGTTCCGGGAAAATTCGCCCAGCAGCTAAGCTTTAACTTTTTTATGCAAGGACATTATGTCAGAGCATCCATTTTTTAACGTTTCCGGAACATGCCCAGTATATATTAACGAGAGTTTGGGCGCGATTGCGGAAGTCTCATCGACAACTTTACGGCTGGTTCAGCGTCTGTGATTCCCTCGCGCGTCATCGCGCCCCCCCCACCCCCCGACCTCGACAGGCCACTCGAACAAGGCTGCTGTCACATTTGATCGACGGCTCAGTCGCAGATAGCTTTATTGCCATCTTGAATGAGTGCAGAGGCCAATCTGACCAAAAAGCACTAATGATCTTCGTGAAATTGGCTACTGAGCTGTAAAGTGCAGCAGCTAAAGGTTGGCCGCCTTGCATGGCTACCTGCTGTGGCTGAACCGGATCTTCTGAAATGGGACCATACTGCCGGGCGCTGCGTCCTCTTCTCCTGACCACCTGACTTCTGTACTTACCTACTGTTGTGCCTGTCTCAGGTGGGACCATGCTGCGGTGCGCTGCGTCCTCTGATCTGACCACCTGATCTCTGTACTTACCTACTGTTGTGCCTGTCTCAGGTGGGACCATGCTGCGGTGCGCTGCGTCCTCTGCCCTGCGACAGCTGGTCCAGACCAGTAAACATGGCCCTGCTACCAGGTTAGCATGCCCAGCGCTCAGTCTGCAGCTCAGGCACCCGTGCCAGTGGACTACTAACGCGCAGTTGTTTGTGGGACTGTTTGGATTGACTGAGACTTTTTCTCTCTCTCTCTCTCTCTCTCTCCTCTCTCTCTCTCTCTCCTCTCTCTCTCTCTCCTCTCTCTCTCTCTCTCCTCTCTCTCTCTCTCTCTCCTCTCTCTCTCTCTCTCCTCTCTCTCTCTCTCCTCTCTCTCTCTCTCTCCTCTCTCTCTCTCTCTCCTCTCTCTCTCTCCTCTCTCTCTCTCTCTCTCTCTCTCTCTCTCTCTCTCTCTCTCTCTCTCTCTCTCTCTCTCTCTCTCTCTCTCTCTCTCTCTCTCTCTCTCTCTCTCTCTCTCTCTCTCTCTCTCTCTCTCTCTCTCTCTCTCTCTCTCTCTCTCTCTCTCTCTCTCTCTCTCTCTCTCTCTCTCTCTCTCTCTCTCTCTCTCTCTCTCTCTCTCTCTCTCTCTCTCTCTCTCTCTCTCTCTCTCTCTCTCTCTCTCTCTCTCTCTCTCTCTCTCTCTCTCTCTCTCTCTCTCTCTCTCTCTCTCTCTCTCTCTCTCTCTCTCTCTCTCTCTCTCTCTCTCTCTCTCTCTCTCTCTCTCTCTCTCTCTCTCTCTCTCTCTCTCTCTCTCTCTCTCTCTCTCTCTCTCTCTCTCTCTCTCTCTCTCTCTCTCTCTCTCTCTCTCTCTCTCTCTCTCTCTCTCTCTCTCTCTCTCTCTCTCTCTCTCTCTCTCTCTCTCTCTCTCTCTCTCTCTCTCTCTCTCTCTCTCTCTCTCTCTCTCTCTCTCTCTCTCTCTCTCTCTCTCTCTCTCTCTCTCTCTCTCTCTCTCTCTCTCTCTCTCTCTCTCTCTCTCTCTCTCTCTCTCTCTCTCTCTCTCTCTCTCTCTATTCTCGCGTAAAATATTTTTCGATGAAAAAGGGGCGAGGTTATGTGACATTCCGAAGTCTCTTAGGAGTTTTTCAGCAGTTGAGTGCGAATTCGCCTTAAATCTCTTGGATAATTCGCACGGGATTCGTAGAAGAATCTGAATAGGATTTCTGTGAGAATTCGCGTGGGAATTTTTTGAAATCGTGATAGATTTCTGTGCGAATCCTTGTGGAATTCCCGTAAGAATTATTGAGATTCTTCTTCCCTTTTTAAATCCCGTGGGGCTCCTGGGAGATCCATGTAAGACTGTGTTAGATTTCTGTGCTGGTTTGTTTGGAATTATTTGGAGATCTAATTTGGATTTTCACTCAGTGAGGTTTTTCAAGTCTTTCCCTCAGAACATTTTCACCAGACATCCCAACATTATATTCTCTATATTTTCTGCGAAATGTGCTATCAAGCTCAGTATTGGCATTAATTTTTGATGCAGGCCTGGTTTGATTTCGTTGTGGATAGTCTGCATGAAATTGAACGTGAATTACGCTTGTGACTTTTCTTCATCTCGGTAATAGTGAAATGTAAAGAAAAAAACATTATTAGCATCGTCCGATGCTGGATGTACATAAGTAGACAGGTGATTGCCGTAAATACCAAGGGCACGTCACGTCTGGTACTTGTGGCAATTAGTTCAGCCAACAGGTGCATAAGTGCTTGATCTCGTATTTGTTCGGAACAATGCAAGCTCAGTTGTGCGAAGCTGCGGTAAAGTACATGGTGATGTTATGTGTAACAGCTGCACTTTTTGGGACATATTTCAACTGCTTTAGTCTTGGTATTGATAATTGATACGGTATGGAATATTAACTATTTGAACCAGACAAAGTGTTGAAGCTCGCCGCTGGACGGTAGCAGGTGGTGCCCCATCGTCTGTGCTTGATGTGGCATCCGGCATATGGCTACAGACTGCGTCTGACGGAACGTTTTTTTTGTGATTACCCCGAGAGACAACGACAGCGGGAGCCTGACCGTCTGTGTTTGTTGCGATCTCCGGGAGATGTCAGAGGATGCCATTTGACCGGCTATGTTTGGTGTGGCTCCCGGCAGATGGCAGCAGACGGCGGCGGCGCCACTCAACAACAGCATGTCGCCACAGGAGTTGCGTGAGCGTCAGCAGGTGGTGAGCTTCGACACAGCCAAGATGACGCGTCTGTTGGACCACGACAACCACGAGATGCGGGACAAGTTCCGGAAATTCCAGCGCGACCCGGCCACCTACATGAGGCCCAGGTGAGCGGCTGTACGGGCGCCGTGACCTCAAGTCGCGTGACTAGTAACCGCTGGAAACTAAGTCACTTCTGTCTGATCCGTGGTCTCTGCAACCGCCTGTAAGGCCCAGCTTCGATTTGTATTGGTGTGTCGCATTATTTTCTGGGGACTATACAATAAGAACTTTATTTCGCCATTGATCCCACGTAATTGCAAAGTATCTAATGTCAGTGGTTTTTATACTGGATTACATATTTTCAATCATTACCATGACATGTGCTTCTATCAGAAATACTAAAAAGGCGATGACGTTAATAATGTACACAAATAAACCACCTGGAGGCAGCGAGCGCGTGCGTCTTAGCAGTAGTGACCCCTCCTGGTAGTATCCCACCTTCCTTTACCCTCATCCATCCTAGTCCTTACCGTCTCCTTTCATAGTCTTCATCGCTTCACGTCCATCACGACGGCGCTTGAAAAGCCACCGTATGTGTGTGAGTGTTCGTAACTAATACAATACAAGTGTGTCGATGGTAAAATAAAATTGTGCTATTATCTGTTTTCTTATATTCGTGGCAGTCGGGCCGGACGAAAGGATGGAAACAACATGAGAATGGGAGAATGATTGGGCGATTACCATACATGAGAACAGATTGCGTGGTGCGCTGACGCTGATCATGCTGCTAATGAAACATTGGATTTTTCTATCACTCTCTAACCTAACGTGAACCGTCCACAACCACCTCTCTTCAAAATGTGCATTTTTTATTATTTTCGGGGGAAACTGTCATGTGAGTGGTCATTGTTCCGGAGTGGCCCGTCGTCTGTGAGTAACTGAAGACAGCGCCGAGTTGAAGGTCACGTCGGCAGCACCGCTTTGGGTCGGCCCGGCGCGCTTCTGTGCACTGTAATGTAGAAGTTAGGAAAAGTACAGAATGGCCCGGATCACCAAGCAGAAATGTCGGTGCAGCATTTTCTGTGGAAATATCTATGATGTCTCTCTTTACCAGGTACAACATCTCGCTGGAAGAAGAGCGAGAGCTGGCGCTTCAACGTCTGAAAGATGTTTGCGATAACAACTTCATTTCGGTATTGGATTTCGTCAACAACCCGATGAAGATTTTCGCCGCGCACGAGCTGGTGGGCATAATCGACCCCAGCACCTGCACCAAGATGACTGTGCAGTTCAACCTGTTCGGCGGCACGGTGCTGAAGCTGGGAACGGCGCGGCACCACGACAAACTGCTCAAGGTGGGGCCACCCCGCCTCTTCGCTAAGTCTCCGGAATGGTAGGAGGCCAATGCCTTTCAAAAATACTCATTGAATTTGCACCATCACACTCGGCTCTCGTACGAACCAAAAAAGGTTTGGGTCTTCTTTTACGGAAGTGTTATGGACTGCAGGACACGTATGCTTATGCGCAAATGACGTATGCGCAAATTTAATTTAACCCGCTCATGAGCTCCGTAGATGTTTGACAATCTGGGCGACATCAAGGCCTTATATAGAAGGTACCGACACTTCGCCGTGCAATGAATCCACATGATGACGTCACATATTGACAACAGGCATCTCAATATTCCGGAGGTTTTACTTGCATGCACTGAACAAGACGGCATTTATGAACTTGTTGATTTCGAATAAGGGAATTTCCTTCTCAAACAACGCTAAAAATGTTCAGTCAGCAAATTACCGCTCGCAACTTAAGAAGATGCAGCTTAGAAATAGATGCCATGAGTGATAGTGAGTTTAAGCGGGTTTGTTTAACTTTATCCCCTGAGTATGAACGCGCGGAAGTTTGAATGCTTGTAAGCTGCTGTGCGGAGTGGATAGCGTCAAAATACTTGACCGGGCAAGACATGTGGGGCAGTTCTTGACAGATCGACCAAAATGTGTCAAAAACAAAACCCTCATGTCACCGATTTTTATATGAATTGATATGTGGGGTTACCTGGCTGACACCTGTAGTGCCATTCCAGTGCGTTGAGGCAGGCCTTCTTATTCCTGGAATCCTGGCAGAGGAAGTTGCGAGTCAGTCACGGCGTGACGACCAAGTTCGTGCTAATTTTGGATAAACAAAAACGGTTCAAGTTTTCATGGACCAATTTCACAACAGTTATAGAAAAGCGGCGTTACATAAGGAAATTGCTGTTCCTTTTTATTCCACTAAATCTGGTACATTTTGCTGTCATCTGCTACCGAGGTCATTTTACCGTCGCTGTAGCGTCACTTTGCCGAATAAGAAGCCCAGCAGTGAGGTGTATCTTAAAATTGTATTGCTACTTATTACGAATCGGAAATCGAATCCGATCGGAAGTTTTAGATCCGTCTATGCTGGAACTGCCCCTGATTCATATACTGTATGAAAAGCATATATCGCTGCTAATATCCTTACTTAACCATAAAATAATACATATTTCTCCTTGAATTGGATTTGAAGAATAATATCAATAAACTGTGATACAGAGATAATAAAGGTACTGCGCTGTTCTTTAGCTTGAGTTTTTTTACTGTTAAGGCATCAGTTATATCTTCGTTTTTGTCCATGGATCAAACATTTTGCCTGTAGAATATTGTTGTGGACTCCAGGTGAAGTTTTCGGTCTTTTTATACTACACAATTTCAACCACAACATATATTTTTTTTGTTCCGGAGTAATCTAAAGATTGTTTCTTTCTTGGAAGGTCTCATACTGTTCGTTACACTTATCCATGTTTTACAGTTATTTACGGCACTCCGTGCTGGGGTTTCAGTGGCACTTTGCTAAAATGCATCCAGCTATTTGCTAAAAAAAGATCCAGGTCGAAAACTAAGCCATTTCAAAGATAGTAAGCAAGATATTGTAATTAAATAAAGAATGTATTTAAACGCCCAGGGCAGCCAACATGTATTTACGAAGAGTCTATGGTGAGTATGGTTTGCATCGTATAACTTAAAATTTAACTAACGCAGAGGGTCGTGCGCGCACTTATCTTTAGCACGCCTCTCGAATTTGTTAAACTTATGTGAGTGTTTCAGCCACCAGAATTCATATTTCTAATAGACGAGAAGCAAAGCATTCAGCAGAGGAGATATGAATAGTTTATGAAGGAGTTTTACCTTCAGATATGATAGCTTTTTGAGGTGGTCAATCACGAACGCGTCATTTCCCCGTTTTTTTGCATAGATTGGGCAGCACAATTTTGAACAATGAAGCTGTATAGAAATGTCACCCCCCCCTGGGCGCCATATTCAGGTGTATTATCTTCACACGTACTCTGCGTACGAACAAGGTTTGTTTTTACCTCACATAACTTATATAAAAACTTACAATTGTTGGCCTCACTAAGTTAGTCGGTATTCAGGTCCAGGTTTGTAAGTTAGATCCTTATTCAGGTTGACATACCTACGCAAGTTTTGTATTTAACTGCCCGTGAATATGACACGAGCATCTTACAGTCGATCTTCCGCAAAACGCCAGCTTACGAAGTCGACCTGAATACCGATTTTGCGTTCGTCTCATGAGAGACTTAAAACGGTCTTATGTTATGATGTCGACCTTTGTACCTGCCCCGGGTTTTAGCCTTACTGGTCTCCACCTACTGCGAATATGGCTTTCAGCGAGGCTGTTTCTGCTTTCAAAAAGAATGTCCTGAAACATCGCCGTGGTGTGTTCGGCGTATCAATCATCAGTGATGCGTCCGCTGCACAGTCCAGAGCGTCCCGGCCTGTCGATGATGCGTCAGACTATGGCCGATCGGTGAATGATGCGGAACCGTTCTTCCGCAGGGTATCGACAACCTCAGCGACGTCGGCTGCTTCGGCCTCACCGAGCTCGGATACGGCAACAACGCCGTCGAGATGGAGACCACGGCCACCTACGACAAGGCCACGGGTGAGAGGGTTGTCACAGGCTCATAAACTAAATAGGCATTGCAGCATCCCTCCCACTTGAACACCTTGGGTTCGGTGGGACAGTAATGCTGCGTGGCCATGTAGCCGTGTCCTCCCAACACGCAGCTTTGCATGGCGAGTCCTGTGTCGTGCTTAACGTCAGTCACTGCCACCAGCACCAGGCGCAGGCCCAGCGCTCATAATTGCTACAATTAAGGTGGGCAATTAACCTATTTAGGGAGTATTCAGAGCGATTGCAAACGATGGTACACAGCTGGGCAGAGATGGGGCTGAGCTGTCAGTCGATTGTGTTAGACGCCAAATCAATCAACCCTCGTTCTCGCATGAAATGTTTTCGTGTTCGTAATATGTTTGCTCCCTTTGGACACAGTATTGTTGTTTCCCAATATGAATTGTCAGCCATACATTTCATATTTGAATGCCTATAATGTATCAATAGTGAGTGTCACACGTAGTGGGAGGCCAGTGTAGACGGCTGGACGTGGTCCGAGAAGCATGTGGTCGCGCCGCCTGGGGCGTTTTTGCTTGCTCACTGTGACGGAATGTATTTACATATCAGCACTTATCAGTTTTCATCTCAACTGTTCATAGATGGGCTGCCACCGCGTTGCCGACTGTGTTAGTAGCATTTCACGGAGTAGGCAGGGGTGGGTTGTGGGGTGAGCGGGGGCAGACGGGCCTGTCACTGATCTAAGTGGGAGCCTTATAAAGGAAAACGGTTATCGAGGGCACTATAGTTTTGGTGTAGGATCCCCAGGCAGGGGAGTCACGTGATTTTGCTGGAGTCAGAGGCCGAGTCACTGTATCGCCTTGGAGGGGATCCGGGGTGCTTCCCCATGCATGCAATCTTCCTCTCCAGCCGGATCATCTTTCTCTGAATCGGGGCTCATCCAGGGCAGACTCAAAAAGAAAATATACAAAATACTAACTTGACTGCATGTTTCTTGAAACTTCACCCAAGGGCTTCTTTTTTGGCGGTGATTTTTTGTTTCGGTATGAAATTTCATTCATTCAAAGATTTCATTTAACCATAACCCCGACAAATTTGAAATTATACTTCACAGCTGATTATTCATTAATACTAAGTTAGGGTGCAAGTCAATGCAACGTGTTCATGTTAGCGGCGAGGCTTAGGCTGGTATCCTCAGCCAAACTTTTAAATAGTATTAATGTCCAATATTTTACATGTAAGGGGGCCCGCGGCCCATTTATTTTGTTCAGTACCAAATCGGGAGAGATTGGCGGCTGCGCCTTGGAGCGGCGCGGAGTGGGGCGGTGCGGTGCCAGTGTCGGGTGGGGTGTGTGCGTCAGTGGGGGCGGGGAGGGGGCGGCGCCGGTGCCCGGCTGCCAGCCGAGTTATATAACGGGCGCTGTCAGTGCGGCGCGGCCGGCCCACACACCCACCCCTTCCCGAGAGAACGGTCAGCGGAGGCGGGACGGCTGCCGCCGCTCCGAGTGTGGATGGGATGGAGGACGCACCTGTCAGCCGCTCTCAGCCACCCGCTGGCGCCGACTGTACCCCTGCATGCGACGCTCTCTGCTAATCGGCTGGGAAATCGACTTTTCTTGGTAGCGTCCGGCAATTTGCACATGCCATACAAAACACATGCTTGTTATCTCTCACGTAACCGCCTCTGGCACGACCAAACATGTCAAAATCAATGCTGTCGTAGACTCGGAATGGTAATGAGCTATCAAATATTTGGTTGACCAAAGCTTTCAATTTTGGAAATGTGTACAGAGATTCTGTGACGTGAGTGTGATCACATGGTCTGACCATGAGGTGCAAAAAATTAGAATTTTATTGTTGTAAAAATTGCGTCAAATTGTTCATACTTGCTGAAGTAATGGATGTAAGTCTTTCTAAGGTTTTCCAAAGTCGATTGTGATGCGAAAATATGAGCGTTGCTTAGAGCTTGTTGCTCCAAGGAACTAATGAATCGAAGTTCCAATAAAAAGTTTCTTTTGACTTGTAATTTCTCCGCAGCCATAACTTGGTTTGTTGATCCATGTTTGTTCAGGTCTGCTTTCCTGGCCGGGCCCAGGAAAATACGCCAATCAACGCCTAGATTGTAATTATTTAAGATATACCTAATATCCCTTGCTGCCTTGAGGTAAAGCCCTCATTATCATCTTAGAAGCTTTTTCCCTCAGTAAAAATATTAGTTTGCCGCCCGAAAAAGGAAACGAAGTGTTGTTTCCCTGTAGGTAACAACTAATGATAATACTTATTTTGGTACAGTATGTGCATTTTTATTTTGGAGTTTTGGTGTATACCCAAAAATATTTCGGGCTCGGTAGATAAAAATAAGCATCCTCTAACAAGAATCTCGCAAAATGTTTATCAACTTGGGTGTATCTGCATTTATATTTCATTGTGACCTATCATGTGAACATGTTCTACTCCACCCGGAGGGTTTCGCTCCCTGAGTGTGATCTGTGTTTGTAATTATTATGCTCACAAGAACACACAGTGTGAGCCAGTGGCCGCGGCCTGAGACCACGCTGGTGCCGGCAGACGAGTTTGTAGTGCACTCGCCCAGCACGCTGGCGCAGAAGTACTGGATCACCAACGGCGCCATCCACGCCAAGTGGATAGTGGTGTTCGCCCACCTCAAGGTCGGAGACACCAATCACGGCATCCACGGCTTTCTGGTTCGCATCCGGGATGACAACATGAAGGTCAGCTGATCCGTGCCAGCTCGCCCGAGGACGCACTGCAGATTGTATCTATCTGCTTCGTGAAAACGAGTCGTATTCAGAATCAATGATTTTCAGCATGCGACCGAGTTCCTGTTGAGGATGCTGTGTCGTGACGTTGGCTGGCCGTGACAATGTAAATATCGCCTCTCTGAGTTCCTCAACCCTGGTATCAGCGTTCTCTGTATCTCCGTTATTGCATTATCGTCCCACCCTGTCCCACCGTCACTGTAATGTTGTCCTGCCATGTGTCGCTGCCTCTGTAATATTTTTCCACGCTGTGTCGCCGCCACTGTAATATTGTCCTGCCCTGTCCCACCGTCACTGTAATATCGTCCCTTCATGGCCCACCGTCACTGTAATATCGTCCCGTCATGTGTCGCCGCCACTGTAATATCGTCCCTTCATGTCCCACCGTCACTGTTACATTATCCCACCGTGTGTCGCCGCCACCGTAGCATCGTCCCTTCCTGTCCCGCCGCGGCTGTATCGTCCCTTCCTGTCCCGCCGCGGCTGTGGTAGTCTGGTGCCGTCGCATCTATGACATGGTCGGTCTGTGTGTCGCCTCAGGTGCTGCCCGGCGTCACTGTGGAGGACATGGGCATGAAGATCGGCCTGAACGGCGTGGACAACGCCAAGCTATCCTTTGACCAAGTGCGCATCCCGCGGGAGCACCTGCTCAACAAGCACTCGGACGTGGCGGCGGGCGGCGAGTTCACGTCTTCCATAGAGGGCGCGCGGCAGAGGTTCCTGACGGTAGCCGACCAGCTGCTGTCGGGCCGCATCTGTATCGCCTCCATGTCTGTGGTGAGCGCTCAGCACTGACACTGACCCCACCACTGATACCGGCACCGATACTGACCCCACCACTGATACCGGCACTGATACTGACCCCACCACTGATACCGGCACCGATACTGACCCCACCACTGATACCGGCACTGATACTGACCCCACCACTGATACCGGCACGGATACTGACCCTACCACTGATACTGACACTGACCCCACTACTGATACTGGCACTGACACTGATATCACCACTGATACCGCACTAACACTGACCCCACCACTGATACCGGCACTGATACTGACCCCACCACTGATACGGCACTGACACTGACCCCACCACTGATACCGGCACTAACACTGACCCCACCACTGATACCGGCACTGACACTGACCCAACCACTGATACAGGCACTGATACTAACCCCACCACTGATACCGGTACTGACACTGATCCCACCACTGATACTGGCACTGACACTGATCCCACCACTGATACCGCACGGATACTGACCCCACCACGGATACCGGCACTGATACTGACCCCACCACTGATACCGGCACTGACACTGACCCCACCACTGATACCGGCACTGGCACTGATCCCACCACTGATACAGGTACTGATACTAACCCCACCACTGATACCAGCACGGATACTGGCACTGACACTGATCCCACCACTGTTACCAGCACTGATACTGACCCCACCACTGATACTGGCACTGATACTGACTTCACCACTGATACTGACACTGACACTGACCCCACCACAGATACCGGCACTGACACTGACCCCACCACTGATACCGGCACAGATACTGGCACTGACACTGATCCCACCACTGATACTGGCACTGATACTGACCCCACCACTGATACCGGCACTGACATTGACCCCACCACTGATACTGGCACTGACACTGATTCCAGCACTGATACTGGCACGGATACTGACCCCACCACTGATACCGGCACTGACACTGACCCCACCACTGATACCGGCACGGATACTGACCCCACCACTGATACCGGCACTGATACTAACCCCACCACTGATACCGGTACTGACACTGATCCCACCACTGATACTGGCATTGACACTGATCCCACCACTGATACCGGTACTGACACTGATCCCACCACTGATACTGGCATTGACACTGATCCCACCACTGATACCGGCACGGATACTGACCCCACCACGGATACCGGCACTGATACTAACCCCACCACTGGTACCGGCACTGATACTGACCCCACTACTGATACCGGCACTGATACTGGCCCACCACTGATACCGACACTGACACTGATCCGTACCGGCGTCGCTTCTTACCACTGCTGCGTGTGTTGATTTCTGACTGGAAAGCCATCCTGGCGACCTCGCTCAGACTGGAGGATTCGTTAACCGATCCGCAGTCCAAATGAGGCAAAGCTGCGGGTTTGCCTCGAACCCAATCCAAATCAAATCCAAATCTTGAATGCCCGAGGTTAGTGCCTTCTTGTTAGCATCAGATCTGGAGCCAAGTGGCCACGGTGGACTACCGCGCTTGGTTAGGCCAGGTGGTCTGCCTTGACAAGTGATCGGTGCAAAACCAGACTTAACGGTGGCCGTTTTCCGACTTTTATAGCGCCTGCTCTAAGTGTGTGTTATGTATTATGGTTTTGACGTGCCTCGGCTTCCAGGACTATACAGCGTGTGTAACAGTTCTCTTTAAAAGGAATATGGCAGCTTTATAACGTGATTTTAACTGAGATAGCCACATTGTAAAGCATGCCGGAAAACCTGGTACTCAATATATCATTTGTCTTGAAACTCAAAGTTTCCGTAGGTAAAAGCTAAAAACCTACCTGAAATGTACCCCTCATGTATCTCTAAGCAGCAGACCACAGGTGGCAGCTGTTGTGTGACGATATATGCTGACGTTACGGTGAGTATCAGCCAATCAAAGCCCTTGAAGCCTATTGAATATGGTAGTGGTTGCCAGATGATGACATCATCCACAGGCATATATTTATTTTTCCCTAGAGGCGCATTTTAAAGATCAAAATATTTAGCCCATTTTACATTTTTCAGAGAAATCATGGAAGGTACCAGGATTTTGGGCTAAAAGTACCCTTAATGACACTAAAATCCAGGATTCGACCAAGGTGTCACATTTCCGTTAATGTATCCTTTAAGCGCTCCTGCCGTGCAAAGGAAAAAGGTAGTTCCAATGTATTAGCAATGTGAATTATCTTTTTTTGTGTGTGTATTGGGATTTTAGGGCGCTTTCAGCGACTTGGCCATATAGCGCCCTTCATTACAAGAACTTCTCAGGTGTTAATAATATATGTGGTTTCAATTATGTGTCGGCTGAAAAGGCCACTTAAAAATGAGATGGTTGGTAAGCTAGGTCTCCCAGCTTCTCCCGTCATACATTTCAGATACGCACCAAGCCGTGCGTGCGTCCCACGCTTGTGGTGGCCTCTCCGTTCGCTCCGGATATCCTAGACCCTTGGGTGGAGAGCGGCGAACGAAATTTGTGTTTCTGTTTATGTAGGTCTCCCGGACTCTCGGCCCGGAATGCCTGTCATCACTAACAGCGCAAGGGCGCGGCACATCCTGCCAAACATTTTGGACTTCTCCAAAACTCTCTAGGGAGCCCGCTTGCTTTATTTTAATAGGAAACTCTTTTTTGGACTCTGGGCACCCAAATTTTTTTCCCCTTGTGTCACGGAAGAGAAAGTCTGGTTTTTTATGCTTTTTGGCGCCGCGTTGGGGGGATGCCTTTCCCAAACTTGGACAAGGGGAAAGCCTTCGCTTTCCTTCACGGGACTCGGTGTCGATTGTCTTCGGCGGCGGTGATGGTGGAGCGTATGGTGGTGGCATAAGTGTAGAGTCGTTATCTGCGGGGGTTGGCAGTAGTGCTACACTTGGCTCCTTTCGAGCGCTGCGTCCTTTTGGTGGCGCTGAGGCAGAGCGCCCCGATTCACGTCTCTGCAGCTTGGTTTGCCTCTTTACTACTTGTGCAGCAGCCCCCAAGTCAGAGACTGGCTGCTCCCCTCTCTCGTCAGTCTCAGCACTCTCCCCGGAGAGGTCTACTGGTGGTGCGGCGTCCCATGCCATCACACCCCCTTCATGGGTACCCGCTTGGGTGCCCTTATCAGCTGTGTGCCCACTCTGATCGCTAAGCAGTGGTGCTGCTGGGAATACGTCAGGGTTCCTTATTGGGTCAGTTTGTATGCACTTCTCAGCCGTGATCCTAACTCCACTTGTCGGGCAGTTAACTGGCTGTGGCACCCGCCCACTGCAAAGGCTCATAAAATCCCGGACCGATAAGTGCATGATATCCCGCAGGGAGGAATCTAGATTGAAGGACGACCTCGCTCGTTCAGGCCCGCCCACAAGAGCGTCGCGATAGGGAGAGGATGGCACGGTAGTTTCTTCCATCACAGACGGTTTGGGAAAGCGGGGTACCTCACAGCGGCTATCTCCTGATGCTGCAATCTCTTTGGGAGACCTTCCCAGGACCTTACCTTTCATCTTTTCCCGCTCAGAGAGGAACATGGGGCAATTGCGCGACCACGCCTCGTGGTCGCCACCACATCCGACGCACATAGGGACGTCAGCCTCGCAAGACGCTGAGCCGTGACCTACCAACGAGCACCTCCCACACTTCTCCTGTCCTCTACAAGCTTTCGCCACATGGCCGTATCTGTGGCATCGGTAGCATCGCGTTGGGTCTGGTATGAATCTACGCACGCGCACGGAAAGCCAGCCTACACGGATGGTTTGAGGCAGCTCCTTAGTGTTGAATGTAAGGACGAAAGTGTTTGTTGCTACGAGCTCACCGTTAAGCCTCTTACTCATTCTCCGCACGTTTGTCACCCCCTGTTCATCCAAGCCACTCAGTACGTCCTGTTCTGTCGACTCTGCGAGCTCCCGACAAGTAACAACTCTAGTAGAGCTGTTCTTTGTCGGATGGAGAGCTACTGTCACCGGTATCGAAACTAAGGCGCCTCCTTCTCCTGGGTAGGAGAGGCTTTTAGCTGACAACAGACTGCGCGTTTCTTCCTCTGAAGACATGGTCACATCCAATTTGGTGGCGGAGTGCCGATAGACATGCGTCGTGGTTCCAAATTTAGACAACGCCTGAACAACCTGAAAGGGATTGATTTTTCGAGCCTCATCCAGAGTGAGGACCAGGACCTTAGAAGAAGTTTTGTCCAACACAGAGGTAGAGGAGCCAGCCAGCTCTGGTCTAGTCCGCGCGGGGGACCTGGCTTCCATAAAATCCATCATATCGGCAGTGTACGAGGGTGAACTCAGGGTGGTCTGTGTCGTGGCAGAGGTCGGAATCCGTGCAGTCTGATTAGCGGAGGTTGAAGCTTGTAAAGATGCCATGGAGGAGATATTTACCTTCGGCCCCCCGGGTTGCCAGCTGTCAATAGCTGGGCCCGGGGGCTGGTACAGTGCCTACGGGGGCAGGTGCGCCCGTCTCAGAGGGGCGAGAGGTACTCACACAACCCCTCCGATCAGAGCGCACCCACCCCCTTGTGCCGGCAGGGCCATGAGTCGGGACGAAGCAAAACGCGGCAGCCCTCACGCAGCGGAGACTGCGGTCTACCAGGCGCGCGCAACAAGCCGGAGTCTCGCAAATCGACGGTTTCCGAAACCCCGGCCCGCGTCGCGCCCGGCACGAGCTATCACAGTCCCCACCGCGCAGGGCGCCGCGCCGCACGCCCGAAACATAATCCCCCCTGCCCAGCTGGACCGAGCGACAGTGCCCGTAGACACTGCCGCGTAGCTAGGCCGCCCGCGGCAGCCTACGGACGGCTTACCCCCGGTTGGATCGAGATATCTGGGCCAAAGGGGCGTGTTGGAGCCCTCGGGACTGACCCGCCCGAGGGGGACCTCAACCCCCCAGGATCCCGTCAACCTCGTCGCCGGGGCTCGAGATAGGCCTCGAGTGGGCGCCTTACACCCATAAAATGCCGAAGAAGGCAAATAACTGTGGGACCAATAACTGAAGCATAAAAGAGGAAAGGAACTAAAAATAATCAACAAAATAAGAAAACAAAAAACAAACAAGAGCTACATACTGGGAGGTGCAGGACAGATCTGACCCGATCCAATACGGTTACCGACCAGGTAACAAAGGGCCCGTAAGGCAATCATCAGCATCGCCGCGGACCTCATCACCAGAGCCACCGACGACAGACGCCGACTCTAACCGAGGGAAGTCGGAAGAGGCGGCGGCCGTCGGAGGGCTAGAAAAGATGTATCCGCGGCGATGCGACAAAGTGCCTCCCAAGGCTGACTGGGGCCCCGGGCGCGTCACACCCCGTTGCTTCAATCTTTACTTGCCGGACGAATCCGGCAAATGAAGATCGGTCCCCTGAGGGGTATCTTATTTTTCCTTTGTACGTCAGACTTGGTTATGATTGTTAGTTTGTTAGTTCACAAGCAGAGAGCAAACATAGCCATTTGGTTTAGACTAGGCTAGTTCAGTATTGCTCGTCTCAGTCGGTCACGGTTGCAAATCCTATCTCCGTCAGAGACAGTAAAACGCTCTGTGGCTCCGCAGCTGACCCGTCGCCGCCCCTGTTCTGCAGTGGACATGCATGGATAACGTGGACATCAGTGTTGCCTATTGTGTCTGATGCGCAGGATCCTGCTATTCGCCTGACCTCTGTTTTCCGCTTCGCTCTGGGCAGGGCGGCAGTAAGGCGTGCCTGGCGATCGCCGCGCGGTACGCCGCCACCCGGCTGACTGTGGGTCCACGCGGCAAGTCGGATATGCCCATCCTGAGCTACCAGCTGCAGCAGCGCGCCCTGCTGCCGCTCATCGCCCACACCTACGCCCTCAACCTGGGCGTCGACTACGTCAAGGTGAGCGTGCGCAGGGGAGGCACCCTGCCTCCACAGTCATGGCCAGGGCCGCTCACCGCTCCTGTCTTCCAGGCTCAGTGTGAAGATGTTGTAGTTGGACTGCGTGTGTGGAGGATCCTGCATCGGCTATTCATGGCTCCCAACAGGGTGAGACAGCGCCGCTGGGTGACCCTAAGTGTGCCGTGTGCCGGACAGTCGGAGGACGGCTCCGTGTGACCCTGAGTGTGCCGTGTGCCGTACAGTCGCAGGACGGCTCCGTGTGACCCTGAGTGTGCCGTGCGCCGGACAGTCGCAGGATGGCTCCCTGTGACCCTGAGTGTGCCGTGTGCCGTACAGTCGCAGGATGGCTCCGTGTGACCCTGAGTGTGCCGTGTGCCGGACAGTCGGAGGATGGCTCCCTGTGACCCTGAGTGTGCCGTGTGCCGTACAGTCGCAGGACGGCTCCGTGTGACCCTGAGTGTGCCGTGTGCCGTACAGTCGCAGGATGGCTCCGTGTGACCCTGAGTGTGCCGTGCGCTGGACAGTCGCAAGATGACTCCGTGTGACCCTGAGTGTGCCGTGTGCCGTACAGTCGCAGGATGGCTCCGTGTGACCCTGAGTGTGCCGTGCGCCGGACAGTCGCAGGATGGCTCCCTGTGACCCTGAGTGTGCCGTGTGCCGGACAGTCGGAGGACGGCTCCGTGTGACCCTGAGTGTGCCGTGCGCCGGACAGTCGCAGGATGGCTCCCTGTGACCCTGAGTGTGCCGTGTGCCGGACAGTCGGAGGACGGCTCCGTGTGACCCTGAGTGTGCCGTGTGCCGGACAGTCGGAGGACGGCTCCGTGTGACCCTGGGTGCGCCGTATGCCGCAGGACCGGTGGGCCGGACAGCCGGAGGACGGCTCCGAGCACGCTGACGTGGTCACCATGTGCTGTGCCATCAAGCCCGTCTCTTCCTGGCTTTTTGAGAAGGTGCGCTACGCCCCGTGCTGAGTGCTGTTTCACTTTCCTGTTGTGTATGGGTCGCAAGAAACTTCCTGGAATTTTTGGCTGTTGGCTCAGCTCCTTTTTACATGTTATCGATGGCCCATTGAAACATCTTGTGAAGAGTTATGAAACTATTTTTGCTCATTCTAAGTTCTATGTTCCCGACCAAAATAAGCTGAAAGTGCATATGCGGTGAATATGGAATTAGTTCCATTTCCGTTCAGGAAAAGACAGCGTCTTATTCTCGTTTTGACTTAAAATAAATCAGGGTGGGGCAGAATTGGGTTATCCTAGCTCAGGACCTCAGGGCCGTCCCAGGGCAATTTTGGTAATATTTTCCAACCATTATCCAGACAGTTGTGGGATCAGAAGTATTGCCGCTTTGTTTCGTGGAAGCCGTCTGGCTCGGGGGTGTTTGGCTGGAAGCCGTCTGGCTCGGGGGTGTTTAGCTGGATACCGGCGGGCTCGCTGGTTCAGGGCGCTGACTGAGGCTGCCGCCGGACCGCAGGTGGTGACTGTCTGCAGAGAACGCTGCGGCGGGGCCGGCTACCTCGCCTGCAACAGGTTCGGCGTGTTCATGGGCTCGGCGCACGCGGCCATGACGGCCGAGGGCGACAACTCCGTCCTCATGCAGAAGGTAGGGTCGGCGCCGGCGCGGCGCTCACGGCAGGCGCTGCCTATCGGGTCGCTCCGGTCTCGGAGTATGGTTGCGGGTAATTCTGGAGGTGGATGAATAAACTCGAACAAGGCGCAACGCGCCTTTCGCGAGTGTAGGAGCAGTGGTAATATTGGGCTTTAAGGCCACATCAGCGGCAGAAAGGCTATGCAGTGCCCGACGTTATCAGATGGGATCAGTTCTGCGCTGTCTTGGTTATTTCAAGACTCGAAACTGGGGGTGTCGGTTAGAACAATGACGGAGGGTGTAAACTATGCCAAACTGTATTTTTCAGTAAGATAAAAACCTGGCCGATATCCAAAATAGCGTTGCTGCCCAGAAACTGTCCGAGAGGAGCCGGCTGGAATTATCGGCGCGGAGTTAGTGTCAGCTGATAACAACAATCCTCGCGTAAAACCTGCTGAAGATTGAGGTGGCTGTCACGGCACGAGTATTTTTGGGGGTGGTGTTGTTCAGGTAGTGAGCGTGCGCAGTGTGGAAGTGGCCGATGCGGCGCCTTGTAAGATTTCCCTCTTCCCGTCTGCTTCGCCTATGACTCGACTCATAATGCCCTAGAGATGATGGTAGGCCATTGCATCAAGAAACCGGCTGTCTCTGCAGTCCACCTGGTCTGCTACTAGAATCTTACTGCGCTCAGAAGGACGCTTTGAGGTCATGAGCAGGGATTGTGAACGGCCGAGAAGGTGGCAACTGACATCCCTCTTTCGCAACTTTATCTACTTTTTCGTTATCTGAAATACGAATGTTTGGGTGTCCTAAGAAAGCATGCGCCAGTACCGCAGCTGGATATCACCGTCGGGAGCTGCAGGATCGTCTGTGCTGCCGCTGGAGAACAGCCCAGCAGTCCGTGGCAGTGAGAAATCACGCTCGGGAAAGCAACTGATGTGTCTTAAACCCCACGAAGTCGCGTACAGTTGTGCGGTAAAAGCTGAAACCGTTGCTGTGAAGCTAAAACTCGGCTTTGCCAGGCTACTGGTGTGCTCCACGCTTCGTGCTCATTGTGGTTTGTTTGCCTCGCAGTTAGTGGAGTTGTGCCAGGCCCCAGGTCCTCGCCAGGAAGGTTCTCTTCCGTTCGAGCTCCTGGTGGCGTGACCGAATGCCTGGCACGCAAGCCGGCTGAGAGCGAAATAGCTAATTCGGGTCGCCATCTGACCTACTCGCACCTTCTTTGGCAATGCTAATCCCGAGAAGATGAACAGGAACGTTCCTGGTCCGTCCACTGACCCTCCCCTCTGAAGCATTTGTTTTTCCTGTTATAATCTGTAATAATCTGTCAGTCACCTGAACTCTGTTGTTGCAAGAATCACCCACTGATGACAGATGTCCCTGATTTCGTAATCACGTGTTCATATCAGCGGATCGTTGGTGGAAACGAATAACTGATTATTAGCGGCAACGCTGTATGATCAGTGCTGTCCTGTCGGTCCGTGTAGAACTAAAAATATGGATTTTTATTATTATCAAACGCTTATTAATGCCGTGTGAAACCTTGCACAACTTAGGAATGAGATGCCGTCCTTGTGCTCGCTGTCTTTGGCATTGGACCCGGTTATGTGTGATGTGGTCGCAGGTAGTGACGTGTTACGTGGTCGCAGGTAGTGACGTGTGACGTGGCTTCAGGCGGTGACATGTGACGTGTCTGCAGGTAGTGATGTATGACGTGGTCGCAGGTAGTGATGTATGACGTGGTCGCAGGTAGTGACGTGTGACGTGGTCGCAGGTTGTGATGTGTGACGTGGTCGCAGGTAGTGATGTATGACGCGGTCGCAGGTAGTGATGTGTGGCGGGGTCGCAGGTAGTGATGTATCCATATGTAAAAATATGGATTTGTATTATTATCACACGCTTATTAATGCCATGTGAAACCTTGCACAACTTCGGAATGGGATGCCGTCCTTGTGCACGCTGTCTTTGGCATTGGACCCGGTTATGTGTGATGTGGTCGCAGGTAGTGACGTGTGACGTGGTCGCAGGTAGTGATGTGTGACGCGGTCGCAGGTAGTGATGTATCCATATGTAAAAATATGGATTTGTATTATTATCACACGCTTATTAATGCCGTGTGAAACCTTGCACAACTTCGGAATGGGATGCCGTCCTTGTGCCCGCTGTCTTTGGCATTGGACCCGGTTATGTGTGATGTGGTCGCAGGTAGTGACGTGTGACGCGGTCGCAGGTAGTGACGTGTGACGCGGCCGCAGGTAGTGACGTGTGACGCGGCCGCAGGTGGCCAAGGAGCGTCTGGCCGTGTTCCGGCCCCAGAAGCCGGAGCCGGTGCAGGTGGACCTGTCAGACCCGGCCTCCCTGCACGCGCTGCTGGTGGCCCGCGAGCACGCCACCTTCGGCGTGCTGGGCCTCAAGCTGATGAAGGTAGGTGGTGGCCAGAGTTGTGCGTTTCAGAATTTTCTTGAGTCGACTCAACTCAACTCAAGTGCTGAGAGCAGTTGACTCAACTCCGACTCAACTAATGATCAAGAGTTCAGTGAGTCGACTCAACTCCGACTCACGGCTAAATTCATCCGACTCAACTCTGACTGAACTCACGACTCAACTCAACTCAAACTTCGACTCATTTGCAAAATTAAATAAATACATGATAAATATATAAATATAAAAAATAAGAAATAAATCAATAAACCAGCAAAAATCAAGCTGTTCAGAAAGTGTGACATGAAACAGAAGATTAATGGGAGCAAAATTAATTAATTGGCATTCAAACATTGGTTAAAAATTACCCAGCAACCATGAATAACTTTTTAATTCTTCCAGACTGTCACTGCCCAAAAAAAGCTACCACATGCTGCAATTACTTCTAAAAGGAGCATTGCATATAAAACTAGGTAAATGGAATGGAAAGGACCCTAAAAGCGCTAAGGTTACACCAACACAGGCAAAAAAATTGAGCCTCCATACTGTCAAAAAAGATTCAAGCTAAAAGAACATGATATAAACTGTATTTTGATTTGTAAGGATGGTATAGGTATTGCTTTTTCTGTTAAAGAATGAGGCTAGGTAATTTTTATAAATTAAAATTAATATCCCAAGAGTTTTATCAAAATTTAAGCAATAATTACCTAGTTGTAATTGCTAATTATAAGAATTACAGCAAACCCCAGGAAAAGTATACCATATATAATAAAGGACAATAGCAATGAAAATTCTATCAACGTTCATGTGTTGGATTTAAATATATTCATATTTTAAACCAATCAAATTTTCAGCTTCAGTCAGAACCTCTAATAAAATACATATCTATCGCTCTTCAAGCAAAATTGAAGAACGATTACATAGAAAATTGTTAATATATTATAGCTATCCAAATAAACACAGATGCCAAGTAAGGGTCTCTGATCAGACAAAAACAGTAGCAAGAAATAACTCCTCTGATTCTTGCAATAAAGACATCTCAACATTTTTGTCGAATCAAAGGTCCAATTTTTCAATGCTAATAGCAGTATTTGCTATTGATAGGTAAAATGAAAAGGGTGGCGGCAGACGGCGCATTTAGGACAGAAGGATAAATGTAGCATGTAGGCATATAAATATTTACATTACTTCATGAACTACCACGTGATATTTACACTTTTGCCTTGAGGCTAGTTAAGCTTGAACCCATACTCGGCTGAATTTGTTTTTCAACAGAAAACCACCACTGACGACAATCAGCAACGACGACGCGTGTTGTTGGAGTTTTTAAAGTAAAGAAGTAATATTAAATATTGAAGATGAAAAGTTTTTGAGAGTTTTGAAATGTATTTTGTTGTGCTTTCCACCACTTCAAAGCCAGTGATAGGAACCTGTTTAATTTTTTGAGTGCATGTATTATTCGTGCCTAGGGATTCCTTCAGACCGGATGGGCCTTTAAAATAAGCAATTGAACCATATAATTATTGGTTTATTGAAACAAATTGAAACTTTGATTTAAACAATTGAAGCACTGGGGAAAAATGTTTTAAAGGTCAAAGGAGGTTTGCAAAAGGTAGGCAAATTCAGAAACTTTTACTTGACAACATGTTTACCTGTTGAGCCAACTTTTTTCGTCAACTCATTTGACTCGCTGTCTTCACAACTCAACTCAACTCAACTCATTGATGAGTTGTGAACCGACTCAACTCAACTCAACTCACTTGTCTAATGTTTTCGACTCAACTCAACTCAATTCAGAGTCAAATGAGTCGGAATTTGAGTTAAACTCCGACTCTGACTTGCGAGTCGCACAACTCTGGTGGTTACAGGTGGACTCCACACTCCCCGTGACGTGATGGCCACCTGGGGCCCGACCCACTTAACGTCCATGCCATTTTCGAAACTGACGGATCTGCGGCTATCGAAACCGTGCGCATTACCAGGGCTGGGGTGCTGCGGTCGGCTGGATGTGGCCCCCTACCTATGTGTATCTGTGTCTCGGCTGCTGTATATGTGCGGCCTGTCTGAGGCGTTTGTATGTATGTGTGCGGCAGGGGGGAGGGTCTGTTTGACGCCCCGCTGCTGTGTATGTGGCAGGGGAGGGCTTGTGAGACACCTGGATGCAGTGTGTGTGCGGCAGGCGGGCCGGGAGGGCCTGTGTGACGCCTCGCTGCTGTGTGTGTGTGTGTGTGTGTGTGTGTGTGTGTGTGTGTGTGTGTGTGTGTGTGTGTGTGTGTGTGTGTGTGTGTGTGTGTGTGTGTGTGTGTGTGTGTGTGTGTGTGTGTGTGTGTGTGTGTGTGTGTGTGTGTGTGTGTGTGTGTGTGTGTGTGTGTGTGTGTGTGTGTGTGTGTGTGTGCAGGCGGGCTGGGAGGGCCTGTGTGACGCCCTGGTGTTATGTTCGCGGAAGGCGGGCCGGGAGGGCCTGTGTGACGCCCTGGTGTTATGTTCGCGGAAGGCGGGCCGGGAGGGCCTGTGTGACGCCCTGGTGTTATGTTCGCGGAAGGGAGGGCCTGTGTGACGCCCTGCTGCTGTGTGTGTGTGTGTGCAGTAGGCGGGCCGGGAGGGCTTGTTTGGTGTGCTGCGGCAGGCGGGCTTGTGTGACGCCTGGGTGCTGTGTTTGCGCGACAGGCGGGCCGGGAGGGCCTGTTTGACGCCCCGCTGCTGTGTGTGTGTGTGTGTGTGTGCAGTAGGCGGGCCGGGAGGGCTTGTTTGGTGTGCGCGGCAGGCGGGCTTGTGTGACGCCTGGGTGCTGTGTTTGCGCGACAGGCGGGCCGGGAGGGCCTGTTTGACGCCTGGATGCTGCGGGAGAGTGACCTGGTGCAGGCGGCGGCGCGGGCCTACGCCGACCGGCTGGTCTCGGAGCGGTTCGCGGCCACGGTGGCGGCCGAGCCGGAGCTGGCGCAGACCCTGGGCAAGCTGTACCACCTGCACCTGCTCAGCCTGCTGGAGACCAACCTGGGCCAGCTGGTCACCTCCGGACTGCTGCACCCCAAGGTGGGCAGAGCAACGCCCACCGCAACAGACATCGGCCAAATGGCGAAAATAGCCTCGACCATTCACTGATCTTGTATACTTGTATCAGGGTTGCGGAATTTCGGTTTGAAACTAGTATTTTTCTAATCAGTAGAAAATAGCAATATAGAACGTTATTTTCTAGAATTCTAGGGCTAAAACACAAGGGGCCCTCCAAAAAGGCATCGTGTGTAGACCGTGCTCTTTACACTTTTATGGGTCTTGAACCGAGATGCAGTTGTGGAGAGCGTGTCGAGAAACCACTATTGGTATATTTTGTTTTCATTTCACCCAAAGCTCTGCATTAAATTTCCGGACGTTTTAAAGTTCGAAATAAAGGGAGCTAAGGGGGAAAGGAATCCGAGATGATTGGGGTTTTAGGGCGCCTCAGTGGCTGAGGCTATAGCCCTGTTCCACCTGTCAGCACAGTTTTGTCAGCACCAATCAGCGGGCCGCGTTGCGCCTACGTCACAGGACTGTAGCCTCTCCCCGGGAACTAGTTCTAGAGGTTTTACGGGCTGACGGCTTGCTGTTTGTGCTGATGAAAAACCGTAAGTGCACGAAGTGCAGCCTAATATTTTTTAATGGTTTAAAGATTTGAGTTCCCTTTGCTTAGCACAAACAAGAGGTGATTATGGCGCTGATGTTACTTTTCTGGAGGAGAGGTTGGAGGTCCTGCTGACAAAACTGTGCTGACAGCTGGAACAGGGCTTATATGTGCCCAATGGGGGAAAGGAATCCCGTTCCATCTGGTAGCGTATGTCAAGTGATCAGTTTTAACAAATGGCACCGCCTCAGCAACGTCTCATGCCGCAAGCTACCGCAAGTTGCCAGATTCCTAAGTACACTGTATACTAGGAGTCAGACGAGGGTAGTAAGACGAGACGCGAGGTCGGAAATTACATGTGGTTTCCTCATTCTCAAACCTACTTTGTCCATAAATATTTTTTGTTTAGAATTCCGAAAGTAGTCAGTAGTTATCTTTAACACGGGTTTTAATATCTGGTTTTGTATACGAGTCTCACTGCAGAGTCTTGTGCTGGTGGTTCGTGCACTTCGTGAATTTGTGTGACACCACTAACCCCTGGGCGTGCTGCTTTTCAAAGCGATCAGTGCGGATGCGATCCAAACGTGCTGGAGTGGTTGTTGGCCGGGTGGAGGCCTATGCGGCGGGTCGGCGTCTGAATGGCCGCTGTTCTGGGCAGGTGGGCGCCGGCGTGAGCGCGGCGGCGGCGCAGCTCTGCACAGAGCTGGGACCGCACACCCTGCAGCTGGTGGAGGCGTTCGGCATCCCTGAGGAGATGCTGTCGGCGCCCATCGCCCGCGACTGGGTCACCTACAACGCCATCGACAACCAGGGCGAGGTGTAGCTGTCGCCTCAGTCGCAACGACAGGCCGCGCCTTGGGCCGGAATGCCTGCGTCGCCTAGTTCAGGCTGGCTGGTACGGCTGCCGTGGCTTCAGCAGAAGCCTTTGTCGTCACCGGAGCTGGTCCCACGAAGCTGGGTCAGATCCGGTGACCAGTCAATAGTGCCGGCGGTCGGAAGCGGCCGCTGAACAGCTGTGTAGGACGCAACGAGCCGCGACGCGGTCATGGGGGTGCCTGATGAGGGCTAGTGCGAGCAACCGCTAATCAACAATGCAAGTATCATCCTGCCCAAAAGACGAGAGTTTATTGATATAGTTTGTACATTATGAATAATGCCGCGCGACGTGTCGGCGCCAGGTGTAAAGATGTGTAAATATGCGTTATATCGGCCACCATGTCCATAAACATAAGTGAAAAAATAAAACGTCTATTTCCTGAATTTGGACAGTCAGTCAGTACGGGCCTAAAGCGACATCAGTATTGTTATCTGTCAGGGCCGCAGCCCTGGGCTGCGGTGCCGAGGCCCCGAGGCCGGGCGGCGGCACACGCGCGGAGCCGCCGCCCGGCCGTCCGCCGGTGGTCACTGGCCGCGCTAATGCCCTCGGTCTACGGCACGGGGCACACTGCCACTGACGGCCAGCCCGCACACCTCACAGCTGGACTGGGACAGGCACCGCCGGGCGGCGCTGAGGGCGCCGCGCCGCCGCCGGCGCAGTGGGCCCGCCGCCCCATCAGCCGCCCGGTACCGCGGGTACGCGCGGTCAGGACTGCGTCATCAGGGCGGGCTCACCGCGGCCGGCGGCGGCGCGGCGCAGCGGCGGCGATGGCGGCGCCACCCCCGGCACACCATCGGCCTCCCCGGTAAGGGTCGGGCTTCAGGGGAGCGTCATCGGGCCGGGGGCGCGCCGTCACCGCCGCTGCTCAGGCATACACAGACACACTATCGGCAGCGCCGCCGCGGCGGCACGCGCACACACGCTCTCCAGAGGGCAGCCGGCCGGCGCCGGCGCAGGTGGCGCTGGCGTCGGCCGGCGGTCCGGCCTGATTCACACTGCACCTCAGCACACGGAATCCGCCAACGGGTACGGGGCAACGCCCGGATCACACCAAATGCTATTGCGAAAGACAGGGAATAGAAGTTGTTTGGATAAAAATCTGCACGATATGACACTATGCGAACTTAACAGGTCACCGCCAATATAATTATTTGCTTTGCAAAACCAAAGATAGGTACAGGCGGACCGGATCACACGTTCTAGACTCGCACACGTTACGCTGACTCAAGCATACAGTACACTATCACATTTTTTGCTTTTTGTACTTTTTAACTTTTTATTCTCGTTTGTTTTTGATAATTTATAAGTTTTTTAGGTTTTACAAAACCGACGCTATGTCACGTAACACAAGAAACATGAGAAAACCGAAAAGTGTTGTTGGGGCAGGGCCCGGCGGCGGTTCAGTCCTCGGGCTGAATGGTGAGGACGGCGGCCGGCGCCGCCAGTCGGGCCGGCCGCGTGCACGCCTGGTTACAGTCGGCTCCGCAGGCCGTCCAGCGGTGACGGCGGCCGCCGCGCGCCGCCGTCCCAGATCCGGCAGAGTCCCAGCTGTCGGGGCACGGCTCAGTCTCAGTCACACGGCATTAACAGGCGACAGTCACAGGGCAGCGACAGATCTCAGTTACAGGGCAGCGGCAGGTCCCATCCACACGGCACCGAGAAGGTAGCTTTGATCTCTCACTAGTACAAAATACGTGCAACTGATCTCGTTAATGCGCTGCGTTTTGAAAGCGTGCATCACCAAATAAGACATTGGTGGGGAAAAGACGCAATCCTACACAATTGAATCAGCCTTTAAGTGGAAACTGCTTGGTTCGAATGCCAGGTGGTAACAAAAACTGGCAAGCTTGGGCTGATGATGGATTTTTCAGGGTGGGAGGGTTTCTTTGTTAGGATCCCTAAAAGTTACACATAACTGTTTTCAGTGGAGAGAGGAACAGCTGCTGACAGGCTTTTATTTTCTAAAGAAAAAGGGTGCATCTGACAGGTGATGGCTACCCTTGATCGCTTCAGTGGTAGCAGCCGTGACCACTAAGCAGGCAGCCAATTAACGGAGGAGTAGACAGCTGGGCCTGAAGCGGGCGCGGAACCGCACTGCGGCGGCCGCAGCGCAGTCATGCGAGGGGTCCGCCACAGAACGGCGTCACGCGCCGCTCCCTGGCCGCCCAGAGCGCGGTCACTGCCCCAGCCAAGGTCAGCCAGCGCGCCCAGCAAGGTCACGGGTCGACACAGGAGCGGTGCAGAGGAGGGTGGGGCGCTGTTGGGACACCAGGTCCAGCCGAACAGGACGACGGACCAGGAAGCCCGCCGGCCGATCCCAGCTGCCCGGCGGACCCTGCACCAAGGCTGAACCGTTCCCCGCCGGGGGTCGGCGGTCGGCAGACGCGCACCCAGCCCACAGGACGTCACTACCGCCCTCCCCTCCCCGCGCCAGGGGGCTAACGGCAGTAACGATCGCAATAGTGAACGGGAGTTAATACGGGCCTTTCGATTAATTCGGCATCGCTGCAAAGCATCAAAGCTCCACATGCCCTACCCAGTCCATCGAAGACATCTGCCCGCCCTATCAGCAACCTGAAAAACTGTACTATAAACAAGCATTACATCATGCAGAGACAGGCTCCAAGTTCGTCACAGCTGGTGTGTCGTTGAACCTCGAACCATACGCGGCGGAAAGGAGGAGACCGGGGTGCGGTGCCCTCGTTACACAAGAAATTGCCAGACTTAACACTTAGGTGTTGACTGGGGGTAAATTAGTTACAAGGTCTATTGTGCCCCCTTCAATCCTAAACCCCACCTTCACGGCCACTGCACTCACGAACACCTAAAAGGTAGACCTTATTAGACATTAAACCTTATGAAATACTCGGTGCTTTGTGTGATGCCCACCTTTGAACCTCGCGTGATAGAGCAACAAAGACAGGGAGCGTACAGGCGTTATCTGCCGCATTTGTACATTTATCAGCGCTAGATGCCTTGTATCGCGGCATGTAGCGCGGTCTACCGTTCAGCAAAAACGAGCCGGGGAGGGCAACACTGGCTCACAACCATCACATCGCCATGAATTTTTGGGACTGGGAGGACCAGGGGTTCATTTTATACGCTGAACAGCGTGCATTCGTATCACGGGACATAACATTTGTCAAAAAAAGTTCGCCTTATTTTCCTAGCCACTTGATGTAGTTAAAAGTTTTCTGCCCACAGAACGATAGCCTTGTTCACGGCACCTGTGTACATTGTAGACGTTAACATGCCTCAGGCTACATAGGCTCCACCCATCTACGCCATGACCCCGGGTCCCCGTGAATGCTCCGTGAGCATACGTACGCAAACGTGTGCTCGAAGTTCGACGCAGTCCCTACGCTATACCTTAAACAAGACAGTGATAAACGCAAGTGACCCGTTTGTGTTAACTATTGTCAGGTGCACGGTGTGCATGCTCCCCGACCCTGCTCAAGAGCCTGACACAAGAGCACATGAGCTTGACGTCATACCCCTCTTTTCGCCAAGCTTGGCTCCGCCCCCAACCTTCACATTCTGTTCGACGCTGATTGGCTGTACACACCAACACTGTACACATGTGCCGTGCACACGGCTTATATCGCCAGCTTTTCGCACACAAAACGGAGCTCTGGGAGGGATTCGCGACTGGGGGGGGGGTCTCGGAACAGGCACTGACCTTTCCTCGATGGTGGGGAGAACAGAGCGGAGCCGCGTGGTGGGCCGCAGCTGCTTGAGGGTGCGGTTGGAGAGCTTCCAGAGCAGGCGCTGGCGCGCGCGCACCGGTGTGCAGCCGGCCGACTCGTAGTTGGTCAGCAGCTGGGTCACCAGCTCGCGAGTCTTGGCGAACGAGCCATCCGGGATCTGCAGCCACCACGGGCGCTCGTTAACCGCAACAGAGGTGGACACACCATGCACATTTCTGCTGCAAAACACGGCTCTGAACTTTTAACCACCGGCGCCTTTCCTGATAGAGGCAGTCCAATCAATTCTAACTGCCGAACTCGACAGGAGTTGGAGAGCTAAGCCGATCAGGTAGCGTCAAGGTCATGGGAATCAAACAATGGTGGGCCTCCCTCGCTAGGGTCAGGCGGAGAGAGAAGCTTGGTTGTTTGCATGGTCACTGGTGAGAGAAGGCGAGCATCACGTAACACCGAGCTGCCGGGGGTGACTCAGCTCTTCAATACTGACACACGGCCCTATCAGCTGGCCTAAGCTCAAATAATGACCAATCAGCTGGCCTAACTAAGCACTATATCCTTGACCCACGGTCCAATAAGCTAGCCTAAATAAGCTCCAATACTGACCCACAGCCCAATTTGCTGGCCTAACTACGCTCCAATACTGACCAATCAGCTAGCCTAACTAAGCCCCAATACTGACCAATCAGCTGGCCTAACTAAGCCCCAATACTGACCAATCAGCTGGCCTAACTAAGCTCCCATAATGACCAATCAGCTGGCCTAACTAAGCTCCAATACTGACCAATCAGCTAGCCTAACTAAGCCCCAATACTGACCACTCAGCTGGCCTAACTAAGCTCCCATACTGACCAATCAGCTGGCCTAACTAAGCTCCAATACTGACCAATTAGCTGGCCTAACTAGGCTCCAATACTGACCCATGGCCCAATAAGCTGCCTGAGTGGTTCCCTGACAGAGTTCAGGTATAAAGTACAAGGGTTTGATTGGGATTTCTACCATTGGCGAAGCTAGTTAATCGGAACCAATTTTTAAGCGGCCGTATCGGCGACATCCTTCTAACGAAATACTAGGCCGCCAGGGTCTCTCAACCAAATTTCTGCTAGCCAATATTTGATTCGGATTTCAACTTGGCTTGGTTCATTGTACAACGATTTCCAGCGCTCCGGTAACACGGCACGTTTTGCGGGTCCAGCCAGCAAGGGCGGTTCACCTTCACCCGATCCGGCCCGTGTCCAACTTGTTTTACACCAATCACTGGTCAGAGTCTGCCCCCACACTGACCGCCCGGCCAGTGCAGCAGCAGATCGCACTAGCCCGTCCACTCTGGCGGGCCTTTTTGGCGGGGAGTTGCATCACAACATGGAATCGCCTACATGGGGCGATGTTTACCTAAACCAAATCGACGGCCGCGTCAAACGAGGCTCTGATACGCAAAAGAAACGACTACGTCACATATGCTTTACAGCTGTGGTTGCAGCACGGCGGGCCATGATTCCATCCTGTGGGGGAGACTAAGGTCTGTAAAGTTGAACCGTGAAGGCTACACAGACTGTTTTCAAGAAACGTGAATTCTGTGGGACTGGCTGGCAGGGCAACGTGCCTTCAGCAGACTCGACAAATGGGCATGTTTTGGTCACGAAAACGCCGCTGCGACGACACATTCACTGGCTTACGTGAAAGCAAAGGCTTTTCCAGAAAAAAGCGGGCTTTGAAAAGATTCTCCAATCATTTCAAGCCATTACCCATCACTCATCATACCTATCATAGCTGGAATTTTCGGGCGTTTCAACATCAGAGGTAGTTTGGCGCCAATAACTAGATATCCGTGGTCATGTGGGGTGGTTGATGCTCTTCGTACCAGAGCCGTATTTGTGATAAACGATCTTTTTCGAAGTTCGATGATATTTGTGACAACACTATAAGGGCTCCAGATTTTGGATTTGACCACGCCGAGGTTTGGGCACTGATTCCGATTCAAGTACCCCTCATTGGAACAAACAGTATACTGGCGTGACAGAATAACACGGACATGGTCAGAATAATAGATTTCACAAACCGTTAAAATGATTTTTGAGCTTGGGTGTTCTGGCCGGACTTGTTGAAGATGAATTCTCAGTCGCAGACTCTTTCACTGAAGCCAGAATCGAGACCATCAATGTCAGGGTATAAGTTGAATCAGACTCTTATAGTTGAAATTGATAAGCAAGTTATTATCACAATTGTAAAGTCATGAATCAGAACTGGGTCGAATCACAAGACAAAGTCATCAGCGAGTGGGTCCATGTTAGAGCAGCAGTGGGCGAGGGAGAGCAGCCTACCCGGCAGAGGTGCTGTAGCTCGCGGATCAGCTGCTGCGTGTCGTCGCCGGCGGGCCGACGGAGCAGTGCGTCAGCCAACAGCGCCAGCGCCAGCTCCGAGCTGCGGGCGGCAGCTGCCGCTCCTGCACACAGCAGCGGCTCCAGCCGCCGCAGCAGAGCGGCCGCGTCCAGCCGCGCCGCCGCCGCCGCCGCCAGCGACGGCGGCAGCCGGCCCGGCGTCCGCAGCAGCTGCACCAGCAGCCGCACGAAGGTAGCGGCGGTGACCGGCCGCGTGGCCGCCGTGCGGTCACAGCCCAGCTTGTCGGCGATGATGCGCGCCATGCGCACCACGTCGCCGGCCGAACACTTGGCCTGGCTGATGTTGACCAGGTCGGCGGGACTGCGCGCCGCCGCCGACACCGGCGTCGGCTCCTGCGCCGCGTACTCCACCGCCAGGTGGAAACTGCTGATGGCGATGCAGCTCAGGTGTTTAGGCCGCGCGCGCATCCTGCTCAGGAAGCGGTCCATGATGTTCAACGCCGTGAAGAGCACTTCTGAAGGCAGCTCGTACCAGACCTTCAGACAGCGCAGCACCTGGGCGCTACCGTCGCGCATCCCCACCGTGACGTCGCCGCCATTCTGCCGGGCCAACAGCACAAGTTAGCAGCCGCTACAGCCCTCCAGGGTCGCATCAAAAACGATTATAAGAGATGGTACGCAAAAATAGGTGCAACATATACACGGATACAGTGCATCGATCTGAAGCTCTCTCGATCGATATTGTAACAGTTGACTGACATTGCAAACATTGCCGCCAATCAAACACAACTACAACTAGCGTAGGCGTAGTGATAAGTGGGATGGAGACGTGGGAATGCCAGCCGCCGGATTCCCAGCTCATCGCCGTATTTTACATATCGGCAGCCACAAACGACCAGCGTACCGAGAAACCACGGCGGACAGCCAACGAACGGGCCGGGGAAGACCGACTCCCTCAATACAAACAACACCGCTTCCGATGTAAGGCCGCGGCACATCGTACTCGACTGGTTTAGCTTGGCCGCCTGCGCCCAGCTCTGTCAGCCACATCGCCCCTGAAGTCACCTGCTCGCGCTGGCTGTGCACGCCTCCGCAAGTGTCACTGCCCGATACCACATCACAAAAACAACACACCGTCCGAGATTGCTTGCCGACAAAAAATCGGCCGATTGCCTCGCATATTTGGCCAGGTGCGAATGTACCGCAAGTGTTGGTGGAGACAAACCCTGGTCCCCCGCGGGGTCGAGGTCACTAGCGCGAGCCAGTGCACGATGATAAGGAAGGTCATCCATCAACCGCTGGTAAGCGTTTAACGCTGTCTGTACATCAAGAAATGTGTTTTTGGCTCCGTGCTCTGTGCCCAAAACACCTCAGTTCACCATCTAGATTAAGATTGCGTCGTAGATTTACCCAGGTACAAATGTGCCACAAGTGTTGGACGGGACACACCCTGGTCCCGCGGGGTCAATGTCACCAGCATGGGCCGATGCGTAAAGTCAAGGTCTCATAGAATGAACTCTACCTGAAAGTTCAAACGCCACTTCTTGCGATGTTATTGAATGAAGCATATAACGACTTTTCAGATATTAAAAATCCCAATTTTCAAATGGATATAAAGTGGTCCAAGAGCACAAAATACTGAGAACTTGAAGATAGTATGACCCATACCTAGCCAACAAGGGTCATGAAGAGGTCATCCCCCTTACCTGACCCCTGGCCATTGATATAACAGACCGATACGAGAGGGGGGCAAGTAGCGGCACTTTCTCCCTCGACCTACCCTCCGGCACCCCGCTGAAATGGTCCGGCACCCGATGAAAGGCAGATATACCCCAAGGATGCAAGTAAGGGCACCCCCGCGACAGGCATTGGAGCCCCCGGATCCGGATAGCGCCCCCTTCCGACCGGGTGACCCCGATCGGAGAGCCTGGATCCGCCTATGAGAACATATGGTAGCGCAGGTCGATGTACTCGATGAGATATGAATCTCGGATCAACAGACCGAACTTTCCCTCACCCCGGGCCCTTTGCAGCGTTTTGGAGACGAGGCCACTGGACACGGTCTCGTGTTCTGCGACAGACCTGACATTATGAACGAAGTTGCAGAGGACGGCAATAAGTTGTATCAGCTCCAGCGAGCATTTCCCTGCCGACAAAGGCGGCGGTCCCAAACACTAATGACCTCGCCCGACCAAACCAAACACAACAGCGGCACCAACCGCTGTCGGACATGTGCCCAGACTCGGCACCGATCCAGGCAGCGCCGGGCGAACTCGCCCGAACTGGAACTCGCGCCCAGACTCCAGCACAGACTTTGATCATCCAGATCCTACCCGGATCCACGAGACACCCCGTCTCAACTAATCTGCCACGTCGAAGGACATCTGACAGCCCTGGTAGACCCGGGTCCACCCACAACATGGGCCGGTTGGGAATGGTCAGACAAATAGCCGGCAGCTCGCACTGACCGAGCCAGAGTGACAGCTGCCGCCCGGCTGCCCAACACTCGTATGACTGCAGTAGCCCCCCCTCCCCCACCCGGCTTCTCAAGCAGGTCCGCGCGGTTTACGCAATGCAGGCTTGAGCGAGTCTTTGCCTTTCCACACAATACGCGTCTGCAATTAAGGTATGTGATTGTCAAAACCAGCTGCAGAAGTTACGTAATTCACATGCAGACCCGAAGTCTGCAGGATGCCGGTGACTTTGACGTTGGACATGATTTCCCGGCCGACATACATTTTCCGCTGTCCACTTCCGGCAGACCCGTTCTGCGCTGCCGCCAGCGTTCCACCGGGCAGACGCTGGGCCGGAGGTACCTCGTTCCAGTCAGCTGACGGCGGTCCCCCAGCAGCACCTGTTCAGCTGGTCCTCCGCCCGCCCCCTACCCCACCCTGCCGCGCACCGTCGCACGCGATTCAAACTCGCACAAACAGCCAACGGTCGGCCGGGCGCCGGCCGCCGACGCAGCCGCTCCGCTTAGTCACCGGTAGTCCAGAGCAGCACCCCGCTCTACTTTACCGACTATGGTATCAGCTTCCACGGCAATTCTCGGCAGACAGAACAAAGGAGACGCGGCTCACTGTCGGATCCACGACTCGAGCTGGGGAGCGGTTAACTGGGCCGAGATCTAGGAGAGCGGAGATGTGTCAACTCAACGAGCCAGTCCTAAAGTGATCTTTTATCCCATTCTGCATCATATTCTTATTGGCTCTGAACATATTTTTGGAAATATTTCACAAGGACGAACCTTTCTCAAACACCGTCTCCTAGCCCTCTCCCTGCATCCGCCAGTGATACGGTTACAGTGCACAAAACCTGGCGGGTACTAATGTTTTAACGGTTACCACGAAATACGTTGAGCTCGCTGCAAGCGGCAGCCTCGCGGTTGCACCGCACCAAGGGCACAGGGTGTGCAATCATGAAGATCTGCACACCGAGCACGCCCCGGAGCAGAGATCGCAGTGCAAAGGTCTCCCATGCAACCACAAGAGACACAACACCGCTCGTCCTGTAGGTTGTCGCATATTCAATATTGGCGGACCCAGGCGAGGTGGTTTGAAAGGAACAATGGTAAAATATCACGAAGATATCCTTGTTTTCAAGAAAAACACAACATAATGCGCGCTTGGAGGCCACCGCGACTCCTGCGCCCACCCTGTCCACCCGCTGATGATCCCGAGACCATTTGCCGGGTGATACTGATGCCTCCAAGACTATCATTTGGCAGCCGCAGATTTCCATAAAAAAAGACAACAACCGAATAATGGGTCTCTGAAAATAATCCAGACGATTCCAAAAAAACGAGACACTGCTCTCCATAATTTAACGTCAATGGTTCAATTCACACAAAGCAAGGTACCTAACAAATTGAAAATGTAACGGTGGAGAAGATGTCAAAAACTTGGCTGAAGTTCAACCCCAGCTGGGGGAGAGCTCTGGCCATGACCAGTTGATGGTGATGCTGGGTTATTTGTCCTTCAGCTGTCACCCATCGCCGTGCCCGTGACGTCCTGCCGCCTGCCGCCGTCCATCACTCGGGTGACCTGCTGGCACCAGCCGACCCCACGCATCTCAGACCACTGCCAAAACACCCGGTCACGGCAATATAATCTCCCAGCCGCCGCCGCCACTGGCACACCGCACATCGCCGCCTATTTCTGGACACGGCCTCAAATGCAGTGCGGTGCCACAAGCCTGGCGTGTCAGCTACTCCGTGACTACGCTGGCTGTTTTTCACGCCGTTAGGGTCAACGCGGCCCTTCTCTGCGGGCGGCTCTGGACAGCAGTCATCGCCTTGGGGCCAGGGACGCCACTTTGCAGTCGGAGTCGGCGTGCCCCTGACAACAGGGTGTCGCTGCACGGCTGCACGGTGCATGGAGATGAGCTGCGGCCGAACCCCTGACTACCGCGGCCGCTGCCCGGCCCCGTGCGATGGCGGCGCAGCTGCAGTCATGCCCAAATATGGCAGCGGCGTGTCAGCTGTGCGCGCCCCCGCCGCGCCGTGGGCGGCTCAAGGCTGGGGCAGCAGGCACGCCAACTGGCCGCATCCTACTCACCACAACACAGCTGTGCCGTCTTACCTTGCCTCAGGGACGTTAATGGTCGCCGCCACCCCACCTTATCCCCCCGTGGACAAGTGTAACCCCAGTGGTCAACCCCGAAGTCCAGCCTCCAACAAAATATCAGCGCCAGTACAAAGGGAGTTTGGCCCCTTCACGGAACGCCTAAATTATCAGCCTAGAGGAGCTTACCAAAAAATGGCAGCTACCACATTTCATTTCCCAGGAAACTTATCCGTCCGCGGAGCGCCGTAGGTTTCTTGATCGAGAGCAAGAAGCGCGACATCCCTCGCGGCAGCTGACCGCGGAGCAGGGGGCAACTGGGACAGGGTTCCGCTCTGAAAACTCGTAATTCTGCCGAGAGTTCGGACGAACGGAGAGAGAAACCACAGGAAATGAAACCATCTGCCCTTCAAGGCTACCACGCATCTCATTCCGGACATCCTTCTAATGGTGTCTGTTTTTAATTTTAATGGTCCCTTTCTCGCTTTAATTTTGCGGAAACACAGTGTCAGGGTCGTCATGTTTAATTCCAAATCACTCCCAAGCCGCTCGGCGACCGCATACTACCGCTAGCAGAGCGACTGCCTGCCCGGCAGTGAATCGGCGAGCGGCGCCTTGACCCGATTGGTAGATCGGGGCCGGAAACAGGCCAGTTGGCCGGAGGCCGGACCTGGCCGCGGGGCCTGTCACACATCCGACGCAGATCATGGCTACTGACGCAGCCGCCGAACCCATGCAGCGCCGACAAACGCTGCACCCGTCCCCAGCGGCGCGGGTCAACACTGACTGGCAGCTCCAGCCGGTGGCAGCGCGCCCAGCACAACACACGCGGTACAGCCAATGTTACCACCCAGCCTCCCAGCACAACACACGCAGTACAGCCAATGTTACCACCCAGCACAACACACGCAGTACAGCCAATGTTACCACCCAGCCTCCCAGCACAACACACGCAGTACAGCCAACGTCATCACCCAACCGCCCTGGACAACACACGCAGTACAGCCAATGTTACCACCCAGCCTCCCAGCACAACACACGCAGTACAGCCAATGTTACCACCCAGCCTCCCAGCACAACACACGCAGTACAGCCAATGTTACCACCCAGCACAACACACGCGGTACAGCCAATGTTACCACCCAGCCTCCCAGCACAACACACGCAGTACAGCCAATGTTACCACCCAACCGCCCTGGACAACACACGCGGTACAGCCAATGTTACCACCCAGCCTCCCAGCACAACACACGCAGTACAGCCAATGTTACCACCCAGCCTCCCAGCACAACACACGCAGTACAGCCAATGTTACCACCCAGCACAACACACGCGGTACAGCCAATGTTACCACCCAGCCTCCCAGCACAACACACGCAGTACAGCCAATGTTACCACCCAGCACAACACACGCAGTACAGCCAATGTTACCACCCAGCACAACACACGCAGTACAGCCAATGTTACCACCCAGCCTCCCAGCACAACACACGCAGTACAGCCAATGTTACCACCCAGCACAACACACGCGGTACAGCCAATGTTACCACCCAGCCTCCCAGCACAACACACGCAGTACAGCCAATGTTACCACCCAGCACAACACACGCAGTACAGCCAATGTTACCACCCAGCCTCCCAGCACAACACACGCAATACAGCCAACGTCATCACCCAACCGCCCTGGACAACACACGCAGTACAGCCAATGTTACCACCCAGCCTCCCAGCACAACACACGCAGTACAGCCAATGTTACCACCCAGCCTCCCAGCACAACACACGCAGTACAGCCAATGTTACCACCCAGCACAACACACGCGGTACAGCCAATGTTACCACCCAGCCTCCCAGCACAACACACGCAGTACAGCCAATGTTACCACCCAGCACAACACACGCAGTACAGCCAATGTTACCACCCAGCACAACACACGCAGTACAGCCAATGTTACCACCCAGCCTCCCAGCACAACACACGCAGTACAGCCAATGTTACCACCCAGCACAACACACGCAGTACAGCCAATGTTACCACCCAGCCTCCCAGCACAACACACGCAGTACAGCCAATGTTACCACCCAGCCTCCCAGCACAACACACGCAGTACAGCCAATGTTACCACCCAGCACAACACACGCGGTACAGCCAATGTTACCACCCAGCCTCCCAGCACAACACACGCAGTACAGCCAATGTTACCACCCAGCACAACACACGCAGTACAGCCAATGTTACCACCCAGCCTCCCAGCACAACACACGCAGTACAGCCAATGTTACCACCCAGCCTCCCAGCACAACACACGCAGTACAGCCAATGTTACCACCCAGCACAACACACGCAGTACAGCCAATGTTACCACCCAGCCTCCCAGCACAACACACGCAGTACAGCCAATGTTACCACCCAGCCTCCCAGCACAACACACGCAGTACAGCCAATGTTACCACCCAGCACAACACACGCAGTACAGCCAATGTTACCACCCAGCACAACACACGCAGTACAGCCAATGTTACCACCCAGCCTCCCAGCACAACACACGCAGTACAGCCAATGTTACCACCCAGCACAACACGCCACAACGCGGTACAGCCAATGTTACCACCCAGCCTCCCAGCACAACACACGCAGTACAGCCAATGTTACCACCCAGCACAACACACGCGGTACAGCCAATGTTACCACCCAGCACAACACACGCAGTACAGCCAATGTTACCACCCAGCCACAACACACGCAGTACAGCCAATGTTACCACCCAGCCTCCCAGCACAACACACGCAGTACAGCCAATGTTACCACCCAGCCTCCCAGCACAACACACGCAGTACAGCCAATGTTACCACCCAGCACAACACACGCAGTACAGCCAATGTTACCACCCAGCCTCCCAGCACAACACACGCAGTACAGCCAATGTTACCACCCAGCCTCCCAGCACAACACACGCAGTACAGCCAATGTTACCACCCAGCACAACACACGCAGTACAGCCAATGTTACCACCCAGCACAACACACGCAGTACAGCCAATGTTACCACCCAGCCTCCCCAGCACAACACACGCAGTACAGCCAATGTTACCACCCAGCACAACACACGCGGTACAGCCAATGTTACCACCCAGCCTCCCAGCACAACACACGCAGTACAGCCAATGTTACCACCCAGCACAACACACGCAGTACAGCCAATGTTACCACCCAGCACAACACACGCAGTACAGCCAATGTTACCACCCAGCACAACACACGCAGTACAGCCAATGTTACCACCCAGCCTCCCAGCACAACACACGCAGTACAGCCAATGTTACCACCCAGCACAACACACGCGGTACAGCCAATGTTACCACCCAGCCTCCCAGCACAACACACGCGGTACAGCCAATGTTACCACCCAGCACAACACACGCGGTACAGCCAATGTTACCACCCAGCCTCCCAGCACAACACACGCAGTACAGCCAATGTTACCACCCAGCACAACACACGCAGTACAGCCAATGTTACCACCCAACCACCCAGCACAACACACGCAGTACAGCCAATGTTACCACCCAACCGCCCTGGACAACACACGCGGTACAGCCAATGTTACCACCCAGCCTCCCAGCACAACACACGCAGTACAGCCAATGTTACCACCCAGCCTCCCAGCACAACACACGCAGTACAGCCAATGTTACCACCCAGCACAACACACGCAGTACAGCCAGCCTATATTACGAATAGAATACGACTTGTGTTTAGGAGCTAGGTAAACCGAATACGCATCCGTCCCTAACAATTCGAGCTTATAAAAGATGCCGCGAATTCGGATATTGCGGGACAAATGGACCCAAAGACCTGTGTCCACCTAACAAGGCCACCAGCCGTCTTTCAGGACAGCTGGATGCTAAGTCTGCAGTATCCGCCCAGCAAGGCCACCAGCCGTCTATCAGGGGACTACCATCGCGTCAGACACCCGCTGTGCAGACAACACGCAGACTGTGCGTGCGCGTCCCGGCTGCCGCCTGACTGAGAGAGCACGCATGCACCCCGTGCACACTGTGCACGGGGTGGCTGCGTGCCGCTACCTTTTGGCGCCAACCTTGGCTCCTGCACACTGCACAGCCAAGGTCGGCGCCACTCCTCCCTCGTTAGCGCGCGACCCACCCGTCACGGCACCGAACCCCTTTGTTCAAAACTACATACCTCTACGCCAATTTCCGTTTTCTCATCAGCTTTTCTCGGAAGTACTGCTCAAAATCAAACGAACGAATGTCAGCCCAACATCCGCATGGGTGGCGGTAGAAGCCGAAGGCCGGCGGCGAATAGCATCCAGGAGGGCAGCGGCGGCGGCCGGCCACGTCCAAGGCTGGTCCCTGCAGGCTGCAAGGACGGCTTACCAGCGCCGTCCTCGGTACCACCGCCGCCGGTCCATGGCGGTGCCTCGGTACCACCGCCGTCGGTCCATGGCGGTGCCTCGGTACCACCGCCGCCGGTCCATGGCGGTGCCTCGGTACCACCGCCGCCGGTCCATGGCGGTGCCTCGGTACCACCGCCGCCGGTCCATGGCGGTGCCTCGGTACCACCGCCGCCGGTCCATGGCGGTGCCTCGGTACCACCGCCGCCGGTCCATGGCGGTGCCTCGGTACCACCGCCGCCGGTCCATGGCGGTGCCTCGGTACCACCGCCGCCGGTCCATGGCGGTGCCTCGGTACCACCGCCGCCGGTCCATGGCGCTGCCTCGGTACCACCGCCGCCGGTCCATGGCGGTGCCTCGGTACCACCGCCGCCGGTCCATGGCGGTGCCTCGGTACTACCGCCGCCGGTCCATGGCGGTGCCTCGGTACCACCGCCGCCGGTCCATGGCGGTGCCTCGGTACCACCGCCGCCGGTCCATGGCGGTGCCTCGGTACCACCGCCGCCGGTCCATGGCGCTGCCTCGGTACCACCGCCGCCGGTCCATGGCGGTGCCTCGGTACCACCGCCGCCGGTCCATGGCGGTGCCTCGGTACTACCGCCGCCGGTCCATGGCGGTGCCTCGGTACCACCGCCGCCGGTCCATGGCGCTGGTCCATGGTGGTGCCTCGGTACCACCGCGCCGGTCCATGGCGGTGCCTCGGTACCACCGCCGGTCCGTGGCAGTGCCGTCCCGTGCGCCTGCTGGTGCCGGTGCACCTCTGGGCGGCGGAGCTCCCTCCCGGACAGGAGGTGGATGACCCGTGGCCGTACTTTTGTCAGTGGTGGGGCCGGCGGGCACGACCGGAGTGGTGGCCCGGCGGCCTTGTACAAGTCAGGCACACGGCGATACCCATCAGTGCCCGCCAACCAGGCGACGCCGAGCCTGGACTGCCCGCGCCATCACCACTTTTCCTGTCCCGCAGCGTTTCCGCGAGTCAACGACCTCGTCCTACAGTCTTCCTGCTGCCCAGTCCAGCATCGGCAACAAAAGCTGCTGCCACCACTTACTTCAAGAGACTCAATTCCCAAAAGACTTGACGTTTTGCTTTTAATCCAAAGAATCATATCAATCATAGTTAGTCAGTTGATTCTAATATAATCCCTACACTCAATGCCGTCTAATCGTCCGACGCCATTCTCTCCCAGTCCCGACAATGTTTTTTTCACGTATATCCTTCACACTTTAAAATTGAAATTGATTGTTGTTGAAGTACTATACTAAAGGAAAATTTGCAAGTATATACTGTCGTCTTCTTATACATCTCCAACTACTTCACATAATTTGAACGAAGTATCCGCATTCATTTCGTTGTTTCCACATCGCTTTCGGCAGCGGGACGTTTGCGGTTTAGCGGCCGCTCCGGTGCAGAGATAAGAGGCCAGGTTGGTCTCCGCTGCGCTGGGATTGGCCATGATCGGTTTGACCGTGAACTTGGCGGCGCCAAGGTTGCCCCGCCGCCGGCGCTGGCCGCGCAGCCGCCACCGCTGGCCTTGGTTGTATGACGGCCGTCAGGCCCAACAGCCAACCCCGGCCGCACCAGGCCCCGGCCCTCTTCTCTCGTATTTTTAGAAGCACTATTCAAAGTTGAGTCGTCCCGCACGCCTCTCAGCAGAGCGCTTGGTCGTCGACTTCACACACTACCAGGCGGGATCAGTTTACTGTTCACCGCACCCCCAAACTGCTAGACGCCTCAACCAAAGCTCGAGCACAGCACTTCAGAAAAAGAAGAAAACGTAGTGGGCACTTCTGACCATATTCAGATATAGTTTCCCGAACAATGCCTCCGGTCCAAAATAGTGATCTCCTGACACCATATCTAGTCCTGTGGTTCCTTCCAACTACTTCTAAAAATGGCTCGTCTAACGCAACCTCTGGTCCCAAATATGGCCACCTTGACGTTTCAACTAGTCCCAGAATGGCTTACCTGCCACCACCGCGGCTCTCAAATATGGCCACCTTGACGTTCAACTAGTCCCAGAATGGCTTACCTGCCACCACCGCGGCTCTCAAATATGGCCTCCTGACGATCCAAGTAGTCCCAGAATGGCTCCTGTACCTGCCTCCGCCCCTGGTCTCAAATATGGCCCCCTGACGATCCAAGTGGTCCCAGAATGGCTTACCTGCCTCCACCCCCGGTCTCAAATATGGCCACCCTGGCGTTCCAGCTAGTCCTAATATGGCTCCTCTGCCTCCACCCCCGGTCTCAAATATGGCTGTTCAGACCCAGCCTATCCCTCGCCGCCAGCTCTGCGGCCAGGGATTGTTCGCGCGTTATGGGTGACTGCATAGCCCTACTATTCGATCGTGACGCCGAACTCGGTAGCAGTATTGATTGACCTAGAAAGCGCCGCACTTACCGCCGTGCAGCGGTTTGAGTGCCCTCGACTTCCAGGGCTATGGAGATAACAACCCATTTGGGAAGCCAGCGCAACTCCAGGGTTTGTAATGAAGGCCGAGACGTCTAACCAGAGCAGATGTATTCGTCGGTACACCGCGCTACGTTCCCGGTATGAGTCATACTAAAGAGCCCACGCGAATGTTTTATTTTGGTATGCAGGGTTGTCGTTGAGGGGTGCCACACGCTGGTACCGGACTCGAGAGCCCGTTATACCGTTGTATTGTATTATACCGAGAGACCGTATTACCGCGGCTGTGCACTGCTGACATTGCGTACCACTCCAATCCTAGTACGGCGTTCAACGTTTCTCCGTATCAGCAGTAGTTTCCAGTGCAATTTCCAGGGAGCACCCTATACTGCAATGTCCATCTGATGGATGCCAGGTTCACAGGAAAATTAACTGATGTCCGATTAAGGTGTTCTCAGGTGACGCAGTGCCACGTCCGCGCATTTGACATTTACAAAAATCAAAACGTCTGCCCGATAATGGCGCCATGGGGAGGGGGCTTAATCTAGCAAGGACTAAGCGAATCGCAGATTCATTTCCCCATCAACGACTGAAGGCGAAATTGACTCCTCAAAATATCATATACGAGGCAGGGGCACCTTTCACACCCTTCAGCTGGTGCGTTTGTCACTGGACGAGAGCGGCGGCAGCAGCGCCGGCAGCTGCATCGACGTGATATCGATCACCACCAGCCCGCAGACCCCGCAGACGCTGCACCGGCGCTGCCACAGGGAGCCAGGGGCGCGGCCATTCAACGGAACACATTACCGGTTTGATGGGCGGGCAACAAAAAAATATTTTCAAAAATCGAATTAGGTTTGTCTTCTAAAGCAGATCGCTTTTCCAGGAATGAATTACATTTTCGTTACTTCAGTAAAATGTACCCAGCCATCCCCCCATACACACACAGAGGCCCGCACTTTGCAGCCAGCGACGATGCCTTGCTGGTATAGCATGCCAAGAGGCCCCCCGAATTCCTCGCTCGGTCCGCTTCACAGGTGGTGCCACAATGCAACAGTGTCTACCTGGCGCTACTGTTCTCCTGCTGCCAACTCCGACCCACGGACGACTGACACCGCTGATGTACCGACGTTGGAGCCGGCATCTGCAAACGGCCTGTTGCCACTGGGCAGCGCTGGTGCTGCAGCGCCGCGCGGGGCCTGGCGTCGGTTTGACACCACGATGCAGTGCCAGTGGGTCAAGGCACTGCGCACATCGGTGAGCCGTCTTCAAGGCACACACGCAGCAGCTGCCGGGCCTGCAGATTACTGCTACTGGCACTGTTTGATACCAGGTGCCTACAACCTTCTCTCGGCAAAATAACGCCGAGATAAAAGCTTTAAACACCACCACCACCATCTCGCATTCACTGGTGCCGGGGTCTCCGTCAGGTCCACCTGCGCCCATATGTCCCATGGTCAGCTATTCCAGCACGGTCCCGGCCACGGGAGCTCTGTCCGCCCCTGCCCCGCCGGCTGCAGCGCGCTGCCCCACAGCCTACTTTCTCCCCCAGCGGACCGCCGCGGCATCCAGCAACGTCTGCTGCCGCCGGCACACATAGTCCCGCGTCCTCCGCCGACGGCATATACAGCCCCGCGTCCTCCGCCGCCGGCATATACAGCCCCGCGTCCTCCGCCGACGGCATATACAGCCCCGCGTCCTCCGCCGCCGGCATATACAGCCCCGCGTCCTCCGCCGCCGGCATATACAGCCCCGCGTCCTCCGCCGCCGGCATATACAGCCCCGCGTCCTCCACCGCCGGCATACAGAGCCCCGCGTCCTCCGCCGCCGGCATATACAGCCCCGCGTCCTCCGCCGACGGCATATACAGCCCCGCGTCCTCCGCCGCCGGCATACACAGCCCCGCGTCCTCCGCCGCCGGCATACACAGCCCCGCGTCCTCCGCCGACGGCATATACAGCCCCGCGTCCTCCACCGCCGGCATACAGAGCCCCGCGTCCTCCGCCGCCGGCATATACAGCCCCGCGTCCTCCGCCGACGGCATATACAGCCCCGCGTCCTCCACCGCCGGCATACAGAGCCCCGCGTCCTCCGCCGCCGGCATATACAGCCCCGCGTCCTCCACCGCCGGCATACAGAGCCCCGCGTCCTCCGCCGCCGGCATATACAGCCCCGCGTCCTCCGCCGACGGCATATACAGCCCCGCGTCCTCCGCCGCCGGCATATACAGCCCCGCGTCCTCCGCCGCCGGCATATACAGCCCCGCGTCCTCCGCCGCCGGCATATACAGCCCCGCGTCCTCCGCCGCCGGCATATACAGCCCGCGTCCTCCGCCGCCGGCATACAGAACTGGTTTCAGATCGAAGTCGTGCAGAACGAGACGCGACTCCCGTACAAAACACTACCTTTGAACAGCGCAACACAAAGTGACCACCCTGCAGTTATTTCATTTTTCCATCCCCAGCCCAGGGATTAAATCTAAAATTGCAACACTGACGTAGGAAAATATTCTCTACAAAGCATGGGGTTTTCGAGGCCAGCTGTGACCCCGGGACCTCTACAGCGAACTGATGTACCCTAACCAACTGCGCCACGGCGGCGGCAGCGTTCGCTGCAGCAATGGAGTTCAAGTGTTTTCGGTCACCGGGAGTGCAAGATAAAGTCCCCACAGTGGACTCAAAGGTCCGTGTCATCCCAACCACCTAACGCCCGGCAAAATGCATTACTTGCGCGAAATCAGACCGCATCGCTACGGCAGAGCCCAAGAGGTATCCAAGATAGTTGTTTTCCGATTCCATGGCAACTAAACTGACATCTCCACAGAAGGCCAGTTTGTGGTGAGTGTCCGTACATCAGCTGTCGAGACCGGAGTCCCAGCTGACCTACCAGCTGACCGTCTCCGCACGGCCGTTTGCATCAGCTAGAATGCAGCCTTCTAACGTTGTGCAACTGTACTGGTGGTGCAACCGGTGCGACCCCACGACGCAGATGGCGCGCTGCCGTGGTGCATCTTCAACGGCGGCACGGCACTGCAGCTGCATTGTTTGCTCCGGTCGACAGTGCCGCAGTTGGAAGGCCCGGAGGAGTACTTTCACACCCCGCAGTTTAGCGCTGGCAATCGATCCCAGCCGCCCGACGTGCGCACTCCGCTGTCCCAACGCCGCTCCAAAGCCACGAACGAACATGTTATATATGGGGCTTCATAAATCTATTTCACAGAATAAAATATCAACCATCCAGGACTGATAATAAATCTTTAACCTTTTCTTTAAGGAAAGGAAGTATATTTTAAGTCAGATGAATCAAGCTGCCCAATAACGTCAGCCGATACATTTACGGTACACTATACCTCACGCCTCAAAATACTACCCCGAAAGTCATAATTAGCCCTGCACCACAGCAGTGCGGCTCCCATTCAACATGGGCGTCTGTTGCCTGCACGCGGGTGCCGCCCCCGCGCTGTCACGCTATGGGAGAGAGTGGGAGTGCGGGCGCCGTCGCCGGGGGCAGTCACCCTGGAAGGCTGCGGGGTAGGAGGTCGCTGCACTGCCCCGCGGGCACAGCGGGAGGTCACTGCACCGCTCTCCTCCACCCGTTACAGCGCACGTCTAAAGCAGTGGAAACATGGACCACCAGGTCACGTCACACGCGTAACGTATACAGGACAACGCGGTAAAACGACCCCCGCTAAAACATGTAACAGGGATGTCAAAAAAATCATTTGGTTACGTATATATCGACAAGTTTTTTTGTTCATCATCATCATCATGATTAGGGTTTTCGCACGTACAGATATCTCAGGAAATTTTGCTTCGATACCATTCGCGTTCCGCAACAAACCCTCCATGTTTTTAATAAATTTGGTCAAAGTTGTCGCAAGTTTGATTTTTGGAGTCGGAGTCTCACTGAAGTCATCAATGGACTTGTCACGGAGACCCCGACCCCAGCACTCGAACGAGCAATTCCCGCAATGAAGTGTCAATTTAGAAGCCAAAGTTTAACCTCCCACGAAGCACAGGGACGACCGCCTCGCTCAGGTCACCCTGTCACCAGTCAGTTGCCATCCAACCTACGTCGAATAAACATAGAGCGCTGAAGCGTCTCAGGGCAACCGATCCCAAGCCTGGACATGCACTGCCACCATTGGCGGACGCAGTGGGGGGGGCATTCCGGCCATGCCCCCAAAAATCGCTGGAGGGGGGCAAACCATCTTTCGCCCCCTCCCAAACGCCGGAGAAATTAAAAAAGGTGTTTACACTAGGTCTGTACAGAAAAAATATTCACTCACTCTCACTCACTCACTCACTCACTCACTCACTCACTCACTCACTCACTCACTCACTCACTCACTCACTCACTCACTCACTCACTCACTCACTCACTCACTCACTCACTCACTCACTCACTCACTCACTCACTCACTCACTCACTCACTCACTCACTCACTCACTCACTCACTCACTCACTCACTCACCCCCCCCAGGAGAGCGATCATGTACTTGGGAGAGGTAGCTTATACTAGGTCTGTCGAACAGCTAAAGTGCACGCCCCCCCCAGGAGGAGAGGCAGACATGAGTTTAACCCCCCATAAAAAATTCGGGTCTGCATCCTCCCCTGACTGCCACTGCATGTTACTGAGCAGCGGGCCGGAGCCCAACGCTCTGCCAACTGAGCTACCAGGGCGGCAAATATAATACATTTTCCCACCCACCCAGCACATGTTCGTTTTCGCACCATATTGCGTCCTGTGTCCAAGCGAGACAGTGACATTGTGTCAGCACGCAACACTCACTCCAATCTGGTGGATCCAACGCAAGCCTCAATCCCTCCCCCTTAGTGAAGAGGACACCTCCGCTCGGCAGCTCATGCCCTGAGGGGGAGGCGGCTGCACCACAGATCCCTTGCAGTAACGGCGGTGTCAAAATTTCAGCGGGAACAATAACTTTTCAAATAATTTCTTTCCAAGATATCGCGATTGGCCTAGCACTGAACTTTTCAATTTCAGAGGGCATTTCGCCCCCTGCCCCCCCTGCCCCCTCCCTGTGATACCGTTAACGATCCCATGATGGTATGCTTATGACCTTGCGCGGGCCCCTCTTTTATCGACATTAACCACTGAGCTGAGCTGTGGCGCAGTAGGACTCAGATTGGGTGGTAGTTACCGATGCGTATCGTGTGCCGCGCGTTACAGCTGCGCTGAAAGGACGGTCCCACCACGCCGGGAGGCCCCGACTGATTTGATGCCACCAATTGTGACGGCGAAACCCGAGGAAGGACGCCGCATGCATAAAACCGCCCGAGCCGACACAAAGCACAGGGGCCAGACTGGGGCGACTTGCATCAGAACGGCATCCGGTGACGAAACACTCCTGATAAAAAGTCGGGCATCGATGCCGCGGCGAAAGGGGTTGAAGCCGAGGCTCTTTACACAGGCGACAAAACGTTTCACGGCGAGCTTTACGGCAAGTCTCCAACTTTACACAGTCGACAAAACGTTTGACGGCGTGCTTTATGGCTTGGTCGGCAATCTCGCCACACGGGCCTGGTGTCGTAATTTACAAGCACGCTCTGAGACGTGACAGTCTACGCGTCTGCTTGTTTTCTCTTCGGCGAGAGCCAACTTGCGTTTTCAGTGAGATGGGCGCGTGCTGGGAAAATGTCCAGAACGTGGAGCGACGGACGCAGCGGCGGCCGCGTGTTGTAAGACGACACCCTAGGCCGCGTCGACATATATGCAAATGCATGTGATACATACAAAGACAGCACAAGAACACCATACATCTCGATGACCGAAAAATACGGAATTCTGTACAGCACAAGAACACCAGTTATCCCCCGGACCGAAAAAGACATGATTCTGTGAGGGGGAAATCGGAGCTTGGTGCGGAGCGAGTTTTGGCGCCGTGCGCTGAATGAGACAGCGCTGGGGACGGCCGTCGTGGCCGCCAGCAGGTGCGAGGCGCCCAGGAAGTGAGACCAGCCGGACTTTCACCGGCTGACGTCCGGCCGCCGTCACAGCTCACAGCGCGCAACAGCAACGCGATCCCACTCCACAGCCAGCCCCCGGCGACCGCTGCTGCTCTTACGCTACTGTATCCACCGAGTATCCATGGTAGAATATCGCATATATCATATGCATGGAAAGCAAATACATTTCGAGCATATGCTTGTTCCAAGTGCTATCTTGATATCTTATTATCATGACTCGAAACATCTGCCGCGTGGCTTGCATCTGTAGCAGCAAGAACATTCTCGAATCAACAGCACAGGGATGTACGTGATGATTCTTGTTTGAGGTTTCCCGCGTGCCACAAAAGTGACGACAGACTGTGACGTCATGGTATCACCCAAGTATGACGTCACCGCACCAGTGGGGCTGCTGCAACGGCGGAAGTGCCGCGCCTCTTCGCAGGGGATCTCATATGAAGGGGGAGGACAATGAAACCGCGGTAGAAGCTGATTTCTCCTCTGCATACTTTAGTTTCTCCGCATATGACGATGTTAGATCAAACAAGAGGTTAAACAAAAGACGAAACTGGGGTTTTATATGCTCTACAAGACTGATAAGTTCTTCAAATTTCCCCACGTTGCAGCATTCTCTATGTAAATACGCTCATAACAATCACAGCTTATAGTAGGTGACATCTAGGGTTTCAGTGCTGTATTTTGAACTTCCGGCTACTTAGGCCGCGGGCATTGTGATGTCGTGTCGAAGCGACGTATGACGATGAAAAGGCGGCACTGTATTTCACTCTAGAAGGCTCATTTCTCCGTAAGGGTGTGGAGTTTTTAAACAAAAGAAACCTGAAACCACCTTTTGCGGTTGACCTTACAGCAGTAATTTCTCCGTTGAATATCATCATAGCCTCTTCAAAGTACCACATTCACCTGTGACCCCAGACAACACCTCGGAAGTCTCGATTGAAAATTTTCTATTTTCGAATGCGAATGACCAATGAACATAGAATACTCAGAATTTTACGTCACTCTGAACACCAGCAGCCTGAAATTCGAAATTTTAAGTGGCAAACATACCTCTTCAGATTTTTTCGACCTCACCAGCAGGCTATTTTGACCTCAGCTGAAAATCGAATCAAGGAGTAGAGGCCTTTTGTTTGCTAACTAGGAGCGGATAGGTCATGGAGAAAGTGAAGTATACTTGATTTGGTGAAGCTTTGCCTGGAAAATGCATAACAACGAATTTTGAGCTTTGCATGATAAAGGATGATGTTGACCTCTTATGGGACATGGCCTCACTCTCCACTTTGTGCAAACAGTGGTCCGACACATGCCGAGACATGTGTCGGCTGCGCCGGCGGCACTGACCTCGGTGGTGATGGGCAGCTGTAGCGCCGGCTGGTACTTGGCCTCCAGAATGAGGGCCTCCTCCAGGCGCACCCACGTATCTGTTCCCCGCTCGCCATCCCGACCGCAGCTGAGACAATGGGATCTGCAACAGAGCACCAGGTGAGAACACAGCCGCGGCTCACAGTGGGATCTGCAACAGAGCCACAGATGAGAACACAACCGCACCTGACACAGTGAGATCTGGAACACAGCCACAGATGAGAACACAACCGTGGCCGAGAAAGTGAGATCTGGAACAGAGCCCCAGATGAGAACACAACCGCAGCTGACACACTGGGATCTGCAACAGAGCCACAGATGAGAACACAACCGCAACTGACACAATGGTATCTGCAACAGAGCCACAGATGAGAACACAACCGTGGCTGAGACAATGGGATCTGCAATACAGCCACAGATGAGAACCCAACCGCGACTGAGAGAGTGGAATCTGGAACAGAGCCGAGGGCGGTATACGCGGATCTGAAAAACCGCGGCAGGCACAACTTTACCGGGAAAAGTTTCTCATAGAGTGATAGATATGTTACCAGTGTTTCTTGTAATCAGGTCAGGTTTTTCAGTTCGTAAATTACTTCAGGGTGCCTGAATTTGATCGCAAGCTTTTCAAGTATCTTCGCGCTGTAAATCATTGGGACTGTTCCATCGCCCTCTGCAAAATTCAGTGGATATTTTCTTGGCTGAAAAGAACCAAATAGATTTCGACAAAACAAAAAAATGGTCCAAACTATGGAGACTGTTCCGAATTTGATTTCTCTGGGCTTTTTCGACAAAGAAAACCTGGGATCCGTACCTCTGCCTCATTTGGTCACTGAGAACCTGCTCTAGTTTGTCGATGGTGAGGAACCTTTAATCCCAACGTGAACAAAGTGTTTATCTTTTACAGAGCCGACTTGTATCTTTACAGTCAAGAAGTCCAGGCAGCATTACCTCCACCGAATTGAGTGGAGGGCGCGGGGGAGCACTGGGTGGTTGCGACTGAGTTAGTCGTGTCGCACCGACAGCCTCATGCCACTCCCACCCCTATTCCGCCGCAACAGACCTGCTACACCCAGCAGGCATCCAAACGGGTCAGGTACCGCAGACCCGCGCAGCGCCACCGCCCCGCCCAGAAATACCATAACGGCTGCCACAATCGGCCGGCCGCCGCCGCCCAGAGTATTGCCACAGCCGGCCGGGCTGGCAGGGTTCTCACGCCGCTGACCGCAGTCGACCCCGGGTCAGCACCGCTGCCCCCGTCCCCGGCCCAGAGACGTGACCCCGCCTCAGAGCCGCGACTAGCCCCGACCCCGGGTCAGAGCCTCCGCGACTAGCCCCGACCCCGGGTCAGAGCCCCCGCAACTAGCCCCGACCCCGGCTCAGAGCCTCCGCGACTAGCCCCGACCCCGGCTCAGAGCCTCCACGACTAGCCCCGACCCTGGCTCAGATCCTCCGCGACTAGCCCCGACCCCGGGTCAGAGTCCCCGCGACTAGCCCCGACCCCAGCTCAGAGCCGCGACTACTCCGACCCCGGGTCAGAGCCTCCGCAATTAACCCCGACCCCGGCTCAGAGCGGCCGCGACTAGCCCCGACCCTGGCTCAGAGCGGCCGCGACTAGCCCCGACCCCGGGTCAGAGTCCCCGCGACTAGCCCCGACCCCAGCTCAGAGCCGCGACTACTCCGACCCCGGGTCAGAGCCTCCGCAATTAACCCCGACCCCGGCTCAGAGCGGCCGCGACTAGCCCCGACCCCGGCTCAGAGCCTCCACGACTAGCCCCGACCCCGGGTCAGAGTCCCCGCGACTAGCCCCGACCCTGGCTTGGGGCTTCTGCGACTAGCGCCGACCCCGGGTCAGAGCCCCCGCAACTAGCCCCGACCCCGGCTCAGAGCCTCCGCGACTAGCCCCGATCCCGGGTCAGAGCCCCCGCAACTAGCCCCGACCCCGGCTCAGAGCCTCCTCGACTAGCCCCGACCCTGGCTCAGATCCTCCGCGACTAGCCCCGACCCCGGGTCAGAGTCCCCGCGACTAGCCCCGACCCCAGCTCAGAGCCGCGACTACTCCGACCCCGGGTCAGAGCCTCCGCAATTAACCCCGACCCCGGCTCAGAGCGGCCGCGACTAGCCCCGACCCTGGCTCAGAGCGGCCGCGACTAGCCCCGACCCTGACTTAGAGCTTCCGCGACTAGCCCCGACCCCGGGTCAGTCCCCGCGACTAGCCCCGACCCTGGCTCAGAGCCTCCGCCACTAGCGCCGACCCCGGGTCAGAGTCCACGCGACTAGCCCCGACCCCGGGTCAGAGTCCCCGCGACTAGCCCCGACCCCGGGTCAGTCCCCGCGACTAGCCCCGACCCTGGCTCAGAGCCTCCGCCACTAGCGCCGACCCCGGGTCAGAGTCCACGCGACTAGCCCCGACCCCGGGTCAGAGTCCCCGCAACTAGCCTCGACCCTGGCTCAGAGCGGCCGCGACTAGCCCCGACCCTGGCTTAGAGCTTCCGCGACTAGCCCCGACCCCGGGTCAGTCCCCGCGACTAGCCCCGACCCCAGCTCAGAGCCGCGACTAGCCCCGACCCCGGGTCAGAGCCTCTGCAACTAACCCCGACCCCGGGTCAGAGCCTCCGGAACCGTCCCCGACCGAAAAGGTATCATGACTGAATATCGCAACTTCCCCAATTAACACTATCGCCCCTAGGACTAGGGCTCTGGTTTCGGAGATTTTCCTGCTGACTGCAGTACAAGCCTGCTGTTGACGAAAATAAAGCGCCAATGTATTAAATTAAGCCAGTTGTGAAAAAAAACGTATTCCGCTGAGTCACATCCCAGACCGACTCGACAAGCACGATGCCGGCGAAATCCATTACAAAGCTCGCCAACAACTACAAACATTATACACTTTGACTGAATCTGTGTTGGAATCATACGCACTGTGCCGACTCCGGCCTTGGCAGTGACCGAAATACCACGGAGTCGCTGAGTCGCTGGCCAGGCTACATGTAGGCGGGCTGCCAAACCAACCAGCGACGCCGGCCGCGGGCGGTCTCCAGCGACCGCAGGAAACGCCACCGACGCGCCGCCGGCCGCTCTAACAAAAATTATTATTTGAATGCCCGAGTCACGGCGCTGGTCGGTAGCACAGCGCGGCCGTAACACAGCCACACGTTCATCTGATTCCAAAGCCCCGCAGTGGAGGCGCGTGGCCACCTCCGGAGGGACACTCCAGCTGACCGGGGCACATGATCATCGGCATCTATCTATCATCGGCATCTATCTATCCAGCTTAAAGGGAATGTGGCACCTTGACCAAATCCAGGCAATTAGGAAAATCAGGGGTATTTTTAGCCGAAAATCATGGAAACATTCATGATTTCTCTGAAAAATGTACAATGAGCTGAATATTTTGATTTTGAAAATGTTCCTCTGAGGTGAAAAATAAACCTCTGCCTGTGGATGACGTCATGATCTGGCAACTGCTAACATATTCAATAGGCTTCAAGGGCTTCAATTGGCTGATTACTCACCGTGACGTCAGCGCTATCGTCACACCAACAGCTGAAAACTGTGGCCGCCTGCCTGGGGTACATGTGGGGTACACTTCAGATAAGTTTTTAGCTTTTCTCCACGGAAATTTTGAGTTTCAAGATAAATGATATATTAAGTACCAGGTTTTCCGGCATGCTTTACAACTTGGCTATCTCAGTTAAAATCACGTTATAAGGGTGCCATATTCCCTTTAAACCCGACTCACACCGGACTCGTCTAGTGTGCCCGGTCCGCTACTTGCCAGTCGAATCGCTCTTCAGCTTTGTCGTGACGTAAAGCTACAGTCCCTCACAGACGGATCGAGCGATAGGAGCAGAAAGCCTTGTAAGCATTCATTCAAGGATGTGAGAAAATTATCGGCAGCCCGCGTGAGTCGGGAACGTGCGCGCCGACATCCGGCAGAAGTTGAACACTGCTCAACTTCGCGAATTCGGCCGTCCGACATGTGAGGCCAAAGTGTCTGCTACCAACAGCGTCAGATGTCGGAACCAGAGCGGTTCGGAAATTCACCTCAGCGAAAAAGCCGGTACAGGCGGCTGCGTTGTTGGCATGGCGCCGTTTTCAGGTGCAGGCCCGGCCGGTACCGGAGGCCACGCTCAGACAGTCGACAGTCTATACCCATACATGGATAAAAAATAAATCCGATGAAATCCCACAATCAAAAAACGAACAGATAATTAGCACCAAGACAATTAGCACCACAAATGATTATCTTAAACAGCTAACCTTATTCCCGACCAGAACATTTCGAAATTTCCTGGCCACGTTTCAGAAAAAAATGTATTCAAGCTAAGGTAGTTGACAGTGCAATGACCTCTACCACCGTTTCATTGTTTCAGCGAAACACCCCCAGCAATATCAGATTAACACTGCGCTTTGAAGTCCCTTTGCCCACAACAAATTACCACAAGTTTCGAATTCTGTCGCTAGGTTTGAAACCAAGCATTTTGCGAAGCTTCGGAACGTTGTCCCATTGAAAAAAAAACTAAAATTCGAAAGCTCTACGCTATGCAATATGCGAAAGGAAACTAACTTTGTGCATGTGCTGACAAAATGCATGCGATGGTATGTTTGAGTGCGTGTGTGTTTTTATCATAAGTGCGTGTGCGCACTTGCGTGCGAGTGTATGGCTCTGTGCGTGCATTTATCAGTGTTTTTAGATTGATGTGTGAATTGTTGTATGAATGTTCCTTTTTCTGGATATGAGAAGGTGCTTTCGGCTATCTGCGCGTGTTAGCAGTCTGAGCGTAGTCTCGCATGACTACCCCTTTCCAAGTTTTCTTATATCCTTGAATGGGTTAAGGGCTAAATGCATCACCTACATTGCTTTCGGTTGCCAGTGCGTCATTGGCTCGCCTCTTTCTTCGCTTTTGGCTGGGGTATAACTAATAGCATTTAGGGGCAGCATGCTGGCTGAAAAACCACTACGTGCCTAATGGTTTAAAAATGAATAATATATATACAATGGTCCAGTATATCGCAATATGTGCGAAAGACTTCTATAAGCCATATGATTCACAAACGAATTCATTTTGCTTTAAGCTGTCTTTCTTTCCTAGTAGGAAGGTTTGCCGGATTTTTAAATTGCATTTTTGGTGTTGACGCAAGTGTTGTGATTGTTGGGATCGCGGTGCAGGTACACCTGGCTGTTTTTTTTAACCAGGAGCAAACCTCTCAATAAAATGTAAGTATCACAAACCCGCAGCACCGGCCCTCCTCTGCCGCACAGCAGTCCATATGACCCCCTCCCGGTGTCTTCTCTAGTAAGGCTACCGTACCAGACCGACCAACGCGGACGATGTTTATCTCCCGAGCCTCCCGCTCACCGTTGGCGCACGGAGAATGCACTCCATGGCCCGTCTCTGTCGACTGCGCTGGGCTCTGGCCCGGCTGCGCTGGCGGCTTATCCGCCCATCTCAGGGCCAAGGACGAGCCAGTGGCGCTGACAAAGCACGTCGTAACAAGAGTGCGATGCTAATGACGCACGTATCTGTCTTATATCTCAAACTCTGGAGTATGCAGCACGCAACGAACCATTATCAAGGACACAACGGACTTAAATACCTCTGAAAATGCGTCCCTCCGACTGAAAAAGTCAAACAAACGGGGAACCGCCACCCCCTACCTTATATATCATGCAATACCAACATACTGATTAACAAGAGACTACATATGTACCGACGAGACTGGTCCCCAGTACAAGCAGTCAAAATCTCAGCACGGCGACTCGAGAAAAAGACGTCCAGTTGCAAACGACAAGAGCTTAAGCACTGGTCCACCTTCAACTGCTAAACAAAATAATAAATCCTATATTCCCCTCACCGCTCTACCATTCACCTAGAGTTTGACTAGCCGCGACTGCGGCTGCTGACCTGAAAACGACACTGGATATCCAGGCCACCACCTACGCCTTTCCACTCTACCATTCCAAAACTGCGGCCTCACCTGAATCTCTCTTCACTCGGACATCAGTATTCCTGCTTAGTTCATTTCCATGGTCTGGATGGACGAGAAAACACAGCCACACACGGACAACACAGCCTACTCCTGCCGGCCGATTCCTTTGTTTGGCAGCGACACAGCCAACGGTACAGCTGCGAGGTCGCCCCATACAGGCGCCGCCCCCCGCACAGTGACGTCACCGGCCGCACACAGGGCGGCCGCCATCGTCAGCGTCGCGGCACAGGATAGCCGCGCCGGCCGACCGCTCGGGCTGCAGGGGAGGGGTGACGGCGGCGGCGGCGGCCCTGAGGCCGACGCGGTGGCATCCCGGCGCTGGGGGCGCCCCTATTACAGAGCACTGCAGCAGCCGCCACAACGCCACACCAGTTTCCCGATAGCCGTGTGGGGGCGCGGAGCCGGACCAGCACGGGCTGCGGAGCCAAGGTCCCCGGCACGAGCGACAACAAAGGCTGGGTGTCGTCACTCCGAGGCGCTGACGACACCGGCCGGACACGCGCTCACGCACACGCATCACTCGACCAGGAGAAAGCAGCCACCGCCAGCAGCCTTACCGGAGCACGCAAATAGATGTCACCAGCGACTTAAACTTGCTGATACAGATCTAATTCTGCCGTCCCAGCAAAAGCTGTCAGAATTGTCTCCTTACGCGAGCGAAGAAAATGTTCCACTTCAACTTATATCATTTCAGATAATTAGTGATACAAATTCAGCATCCGTTTGGCCTTACGCACATTTGAGTTTTAACTGAACCCACGTCCTTTTGGCTTCACGGATGACCATTGACCATCTGCTAAGTGGCTTTAACGCCGTTCATAGCCCGGGTAGCAAGCAGTACTGTGCATTCGATTCCAGCAGAGGGCAACCTGCTTTTGGAATGCAGCCCAACCCGGATGGTTCCTTTTAAAGACTCCTCAATCACTGGCTCCAACGATATTTCGCGTATTTGGGCAAGTGTGCGGCCCTCAGCGAAATAATAGTCGGTTGAGCGACAGGTAGATATAAATACCAGTTATTTTGCGACTTAGTCTGCACCATACATCCTAAATGCTACACTCCCTGTCGCATAGCTGACGCATGCGCGACCAGCAGATAAGCACACAAAGTTTAAGCGGGGCAGATGTTGCACTTTAGAAATAACTCAACGCTTAACCTGTCGAGCCGAAACCCCAATTACTTTGGCTGAGGGCTACACATGAACGGTGGAATAAGAAAAAAATAGCACGGCGGTCATTGGACAGTAGCGCTAAATTCCAGCGTGATATCCCAAAATCAAGCTTTTTTGGTACATTGGGATGCTCCTGTTTCAACCGTTCGTCCTCCCGTTATGGTCTTCAGCTTGGTCTTCTACTCACTGCGCTGGCGGTTCACTATGAAATGCTCGTCGGAAAGGCCATAAACGATCCACCCGTCTTTGCCCCCATTTGCGAGTGCAGTGACCTCAACGTTCTTAAAAGCTAACCTCCGGCGCTATGCCGCCCCTCAGCCGTCTTGCCATGGCTGAAATCCGCCAAGCAAAGCGGCTGGGAAACATTGAAGCATGTTACGAGCCACACAGTATGAAGCGGAGTACCGGTGAATGGAAATTTCTGTTCTGCAACACTACCCCTGGTTCAAGAGAAAACAACTCATAATAATGTATCTCATCTGCCATCTCCTGTATCATAGAACAGTCGTCTTATCTATGGCTGTAACATCTGTAATGTATAATGCTCAATTTTTGCTGGCTACATATCAGTTGTCAGAGGAATGTCTGACATGAATGAGGCCTACAAGACGTAAAGACGCCAATTAATTTATGGAATTTGTGTGATAAAGAGTTTTTCCTACCACGATTTGCACGATTTTTTTAAGATTATTTGCAAAATTCCAAATTAAGTAAAGATCATTATCATGCAATTTCTTCCGTCACAATTTTAAAATCGAGCGAAACCATAATATTCGAACCAATATTTAGGGTAAAGGTTAAAGTTGGATTTCAAAATTCAAGGTAGAACTCACATCCAAAATTTCAGGCAGAGCATGAAAAGGCCTGACAAACGGCTTTACCTATTTTTTTCTGGCAGCCTGATGGGCTTTCTGAAAAATGGTCCGGAACGTTCGCAATGAGGTAATTTACTAGTACATAATGCTGTTTTTCTGTCCTGCTCTTTTCTCATATGCTTTGAAGACAAAAATGCTAGAATATTAGACCGTTGATGGGCAATAGAAGGGAAGTAAAATTGAGAAATGTTTCAGCATTATACAGAACTCCTAACAAATAGATCATTACAAACACTTGGTGCTCAGGCAATGGTCAGCACCAAGCACTGAAACCCAGTCTGCAGGACATGGCAGGTTAGTGGGGTCGGGATTCGCAAATAAAATTATTTATTTATTTTACTTCATCAGACCACTCCAAGAAATACATGTGGCAATCCTTAGCCTGGAAACTCACTTGTACATAAGATTATTCGGCTAGATTGACCGATTAATTATTAATGATAGGTGCACAGAATCGTTTTATATCGCAATTTTTAACTCTGCCGTAACCACGCTTGCTCTGGGGGCTGTTTATTCTTGCATTTCGGTTCGCTTGGATAGCTGTTTTCGGATCAGGGTCAGCAACCATTTTGAATTTAAATCCTTGATGACAGACCAAAATCACTAAACAGATGAGTGCATGAGTAGACGGCCTGCAGGATGTGAAACCAGGTAGAATGCAGCAGACGTTGCACTGTCCGGAAGTCGAAGTCTTGTAAAATTTTCTGAATTATCACAAGAAGACTTGAAATACGTATCAGAAGCCATATGCTGTTCATTGGGACAAATGTCATCAAACTAAGCGTTATCAAAGACGGAAATTAAAACTCCAGCTTTGACAAAAAGACCAGAAATAAACAGAGCCAACGCGAGCAGTCACACATACGGGACAGCTCAGCAAAAACTCAGTTATATAGCCTTATCCTTCATTTCATTCACGATAGTTGTAGGGTCTACATAGAAGACATAATATCGTGTTTCCAGGCAAACATGACGATTATCCGAACCATTTTTCAATTTGAGATCAATTTACCGTCTCTAGAAAACAAGTGCCCAACCGAGAAAGCCACGAGATTTAAGAGGCTTAAAACGCAGGGTCTTTGGGGGGGTTGCGGACCAAAGTACGTAAGGAAGAAGTTCGTAAGCCTAAAGTACGTACGCAAAAGTACGTACGCAAAAGTACGTATGGCTAAAGTACGTATAGATAAAGTACGTACGTGTATAATAATCGTAATGGAAAAGTTCGTATGGAAAAAGTTCGTACCGGTTAAAGTACGTAGGGGTAAAATGTTCGTAATGAAAAACGTTCGTATAGAAAAGTTCGTACGGGTTAAAGTACGTAGGGGTAAAATGTTAGTAAAGTAAAAAGTTCGTATGGAAAAAGTTCGTACGGGTTAAAGTATGTAGGGGTAAAATGTTCGTAATGGAAAAAGTTCGTATGCAAAAAGTTCGTACGGGTTAAAGTACGTAGGGGTAAATGTTCGTAATGTAAAAGTTCGTATAGAAAAAGTTCGTACGAGTTAAAGTACGTAAGGGTAACATGTTCGTAATATAAAAGTTCGTACGGGATGAAGTACGTAGAAGCAAAATTTTCGTAGGGATAAAATGTATCGTAATGACACAAATTCGTATGAGTAAACATCCTAGAGGTAAAATATTCGTCATGAAAAATTGTATGGAAAATTACACGGCATCAAGTACAGAGGTAATCAATCATCTGCCCGCATCTCGCCGGACTTTCAAATAGCTTGCGCGTAGTGGCGGATATCTATGACCACTGACCAGGGGCGTCGCCACCGGGGGTCCTGGGGGACCGGGCCCTCCCGCTCTCGGAAAGTGGCGGGGCGAGCCCCCGCTTTTGGATGGAAATACTATTGAAAATGCCACGTTTGAGTGGACATAGGGCTTCATCACGAGCCCCAGCCCCCCCCCAGCGCCGGCCCTCCCACCCGAAAATCTGTGGCGACACCCCTGACTATGAACACATTTCAGGGGACCTAGAGGGCTTGAGCCCCTCCCCACAATTACCTGCCTTGAACATATCCCACCCTATCCATTTATTATGTGGTCCAGGGCCTATCGGGGGTGGGGGGTGAGCCCTTAGCCCTTCGGATCCGCCGCTGCTTACGTGCCGATTTCCGCGGAAACCAGAGCGGGCGTAATAAAAGTCCGGGCGTTGCACGGATTTGAGGGCTGGGGATGGTGATGAAACTCCATGACGACTTAGCTTTGACATCTTTAATGACATTTCTAGACAAAGGTAGAGGGTGGGGCAGGCGTGGCCCCCCTTTTGCAAGAGATTTCCGGTCCCGAAGCGCTCGTGGAGACGAATCGTGGGAACTTGGAGCCAGCATGGTTGAGCAGGGGCGGACGTAGAACCGAGTTTTTTTTTTGGGGGCAAACCCATGTCTGCCTCTCCTGGGGAGGCGGGGGGGGTGGGATGTACGATTTGGGTGCTCGACAGACCTAGTAGAAGCTATACCTCCAAGTAAATGATCGCTCTCCTGGGGGGAGCGAATATTTTTGCTCGACACACCTAGTGTAAACGCCTTTTTCAAAAATATATCTAGCCTTTGGGGGGCCGAAATAGTTTGCCCCCTCCAGCGCTTTGGGGGGCATGGCCGGAATGCCCCCCCTGCGTCCGCCAATGTGGTTGAGCAAAAGTGACAGCTTCTTCAAAATTGAGATACGTACTTTTGAAATACAAACTTTCTACCCTACGTACATAAAGTTGCTTACGTACTTTTGCTTACGTACTTTTGGCATACGAGTTTTATACCCTACGTTCATCTGCTTACGTATTTTTGCGTACGTAGTTTAGCTTATGCTATTTTGGCATACTAGTTTTATACCCTACATACATTTTCTTACGTATTTTTGCATACGTACTTTTGCGTACGTACTTTTGGCATACGAGTTTTATACCCTACGTAAATTTGCTTACGAACTTTTGCGTACGTACTTTTGCGTACGTACTTTTGGCATACGAGTTTTATACCCTAAATACATTCGCTTACGAACTTTGGCGTACGTACTTTTGGCATACGAGTTTTATACCCTACGTACATTTGCTTACGAACTTTTGCGTACGTAATTTTGCGTGAGTACTTTTGGCATACGAGTTTTATACCCTACGTACATTTGCTTACGAATTTTTGCGTACGTACTTTTGTCATACGAGTATTATACCCTACGTACATTTGCTTACGAACTTTTGCGTACAAAATTTATCTATACGTACTTTAGCCATACGAACTTTGGTCAGTAAATCCTTTTGGGCAGCATATGCTGAGGCGTCGAGATCGTCGCAAGGATTTTTACGGTGATTTGAATATGTTCCCAATGGTGGAAACAATGAACCAATACTGGAAATACTCCTTCCAAAAATGGAAACACCTTCCAAAAACGGAAATGTAGGCGGCAGCAGCTTCCATGCTGTGATGCTATGGTTTAGCTGTATCTTTTAGTGCTCTAATGAGTTAAAACAGTGTCTGCTGCAAAAACTGGTTAAATTATCATTGTGGCACCGTTCTTCATTTATTCAAGAGGCGTTATTAGTGATCTATGCCCATTTGGCTAAAATTACGACCACAGAACACTTATGTTTCAGGAAGTGGCGCACTGTTCTTGCTCAATTCACCGCAAAAAAACACTGCTTGAAGGTATACGAGTGTTGTAACTAAGGGCTGGTTAATGGTTAGCAATGTAAAAAAATGTAAAACAGTCTACTTATGGTTTTTGAGCATCATTTTAGCTGATAGCTCTCAGAACCAACAAGTTTTACTATGGATGAGTTCCCACTGGCCACGATTATGGCAGCACTTGTTTTGAGGAAATAAATATTTTCAAGATATTTCTGCAGTGCAAATTCAAAATGAGAAATTTAAGAACAATTGAAACAATCCCTCCCCTTGGGTCTGTCAGGTTTCGGTCGGGCGGGTTGCACCGGGGAGGTCCTGGCGCCTTTGCATCTCTCTGGAAGCGTAACGCGTTATAATCAACGTATATTAAACATGTCTGTGGTTCAGCACCCAGTGTCGAGTCGCATTGTGGTGCTCCCACGCCTGACACACAGATCAATTCATGTTTCACTTCATGCTCTCATCTTCAGTCACTCGCATCTCATCATCTTCTTTTCAGAATAGAAACCGGGGAGTCTAAAAGGGTGAGTATAGACCTGACTTTTTCTTTTTCTGACATCGACATCATTTGGATCGACAACCAGACGAGAAAATCACCATTCCCTTCGTTGCTCCCGGGGGCTGGTGAACAACAGATTTTCACCTCGCTTGCTGGCCCGGGGGGGTGCAACGGAGGGAGTTATATTAATTCATGCTCTCATCTTCAGCCGCTCTCATCTCATCATCACCCCAAATATACAAAACACGTCGTTGTAGTACGGACAGTAAATATGCCTCAGGCTCAGCACCCAGTGCCAAGCTGCGCACTGGGTGTTTCCACGAGAGACAAACATTATAAAAAAATGTGTATGCAAATTTGTTCCACTGGTATTTTTCAATGAAGTGAGGTATGATAGGAGAATATTATTACGAAGAATATTTAAGGTCGAGTCCAATTTTACATATCTTTTTCAAAGTATATCCCTATATATTCCCTATATCCCTATATATTTTCAAAGTATACCCGGGACTGCATGTAGTGGGAAATTAACTGGCAAACGGCTTTCCAGTTTACTTTTTGCCAGCCTGAGGGCTTTCTGAGAAAACGATTCCAAGCATTCCCATTTTAGGAAACACCCATTTCTGGTCTTACAAGGAGCGTGTTCAATTATGTGTCATTGTTCCCAATATTGAGAATGCAGCTATTATTGGAAACTTTTTTTTAATAAATCTTGTCCTAGTTGTTCCCAGTTTAAGGAGTCGGAGCCTCACTTAAGTAATCAAGGGATTTGTCACGGATACCCCGATCCCATCCCCCGAAAGAGCAACTCCCACAATGGAATGTTAATTTAGAAGGCAAAGTTTAACCTCTCAAAGCACAGGGACGGCCGCCCCGCTCAGGTTACCCTCTCACCAGCCAATTGCCAGCCGACCTACGTCGGCTAAATATTGAGCGCCAGAGCGTCTCAAGGGAACCGATTCCGAGCCTGCACACGCACTGCCACTGCATGTTCCTGAGCAACAGGCCGGAGCCCAACACTCTACTAACCGAGCTACCGGGGCGGCGACTATGACCACAGTTTTCCCCGCTGAGGTTTCAAGAAGTCTCATTGGATCAACAGGGATTTTTGCTTGGAGTAAATTGTATGTTCATAATAAGGAATTCATTTGTTTTTTGCTTGAGCGTTTTTTAACAAATTTTTATGTAATATTTGAATATGTTAAGTTCTTGAAGGGCTCGCTGCAGATACCTAGGGCACCATAATAGATATATCAAGGGAAGTGACCGAAGTCCCTAGATGAAAAAAGTGAAAAGTAAAAGGCGACAGGTGTGAGAAGGTCCCTAAAAATTAAACCCAACCAAAAAGAAAAAATAAAAATAGTTGGAATCCCAAAACAGATCCCTGCGGAACACCACTAAAGTAAAAGAGCATAAACCATCCGAATTAACCTAAAATGTGGATGGATGTGATGTGATGTGGAATGAACTGAAACGATGCTAAAAAAACAATTTCGATGGAAAAACTAAAATTATGTGTGTAAACTAGAACTGTATATGTGAACTAAAATTCCAAGTATACAATAAAAGCGCAATGGAAGACACAAAGGCTGAAGAACAGTTTCTACCTAAAAAAGGGGAACTGAAAGTCAGGGAAAAGTAGAACACGACGTTTCGGCGTCGTGCGGCGCCAGGCGGTAGATTCTGTCACACCTGCCATGCTTTTTGCAGGGTAAATGCCATGTCAAAAACGTGATTTATCGCATAGATTGTAAATTGTGTGGGCCCGACGAGTCAGTCTACATTGGAGAAAGCCAACGTTCTGTTCGGCTTAGATTCAATGAACACCTTGGGGATGCACGCCACAAAAGGCACAACACGCCTTCCGGGGACCATTGACGACTGGTTCACCCAGACCAGAGCCTCACCACAGATTTTTTGGCTATCAGAATTTTAAACACACTGGGGATAGGCCCGTCCATAAAATTTCCGAATCTATTCTAATCAGACAACACAAACCCAGCCTGAACACACAGTCATCCGCTTGGCCGCTTATTCGTTGACACCCTCACACGCACGGATGCTCTCCTTTCAACTGTTTTAAACCGCGACACTATCGAGGCTGCGATACAAGTTTACCTCAGTAGTCTCGTTCTCACTCTTTCACTCTTAAACCTTACAATTGATGATGGTCCAAGACCGAAACGTCATGTTTTACCTTTCCTCGACTTGTACTTCCCTTTTATTTAGGTCCACACTTTTCTTGAGTCTTTCTGTCTTCCATTGCGGTTGTTGTGTATGCTTGGAATTTTAGTTCCCATATGCAGTTTTAGTTTACGCAGATAATTTTAGTTTTTCAACGATTTTGGTTTCTTGAGCAGCGTTTTAATTCACTCAAGATATGATCTGCGCTTTTGCATCCATTTTAGGTTCATTTGGGGGTTTTATGCTCTTTTACTTTTGTGGTGTTCTACAGGGATTTGTTTTTGGATTCAAAGTATTTTTGATTTTTTATATTTTTCCCCTTGTGGTTGGTTTTAGTTTTTAGGGATCTTCTCACACCTGTCGCCTTTTACTCTTCACTTTTATCATCTAGGGCCTTAGGTCATTTCCCTTGATATAATATTTGAATGTTTCATCTGTAATTGCATCATAAGAAAAAGGCTATATTTTTGCAGGGTTTCCGATTTTCCCCATCAGAAATAATGGTAAAAAAATTGTTGAATGGTAGTATTTGTACTTTATCTGATATATCATGGTATATTATTTCTCCCATGATAATATATGTTTATTCTGGCAGGCTTACAGAACTAAGAAAACAAAAAATATCCATTCTATCCCAGGACCAGTAATTTTATTTTTTACTTCCATAACATAATCTTGGGTTACTTTTGTCAAGGTACAGGTCTGTACTGGATCAATTTTTTTAAAGTAGATTCAATGACCGGTTGATGTTCTGGGCAACTGTTCCTCTAGTGGAGGATTAATTTTACTGAAAAATTTATTGAATTCATATGCAATAATTTCGGTTCATCCTAAGTATTTCCTTTATCCTAAAAAAATTGAAAAAACTCCTCTTTAATCTTTCTGAGCACCATTTCATTCAGAATCGGCCACTGCCTTCTTGAATTGTGTTGACATTCCTCAAGCTTATTCATCCTACAATAATTTGAGCTCTTCTAATATCTTTGTTAAGGCTATTCCTATATTGCTTGTACTCATCTTATATAACTATTATATTCTTGCCTTGATATGACTTTTGGGTAAGCTATGTTTCTTATTCATACCCATAACTATTGTCATTGTTACCCAAGAATGCACCTAAGACATTTCTTCTTTATGAATAAGTGATCTAATTGTTTGTATAATCATGTCAGGTGTTTACGTCACTTAAATGAGGCATATTATCAAGCTTGCACTTAACTTTATCACCAAATTAATTCAGGGAACCTCAAGTCAAATGAAGACGTTTAGGACTCTTCATTGATCACATTATAATTTGAGCTTGGCAGAGAGAAAAATATCCACAGGTGGTCTGTGCTGTAATGAATTCCCATACTCTTTCAGCACATCTTGTCCACACATATGGAAAAGAATCAATGCAGTCAAACTTCCCAATCTATTACATATCCCCAAGTCAAAGAAATTTTTAAACACGCAATTGATAAGACTGTTCCTCCATTACTTGTAGGGGACCAAAGATATTTTTCACCAACAGAAGCTTTATACATATAAATTGTAAGTAGCAAGTGAGAAGGCACATCAACATTTCTCAGATTAGGTCAGCAGCTTATAGAAACTGTGTCACATGGGTAAAATGGGTGGATTTCCATATTTTAATGTCATCTTTCATCTTGCCTTAGGATTTTATCTTAGATTTCATCTTACCTTAGGCTATGCTTTGCTTTATTTGCTCCTCTTTCTTCACCATGGATTTAGCTAAGCACCTATCTACTTTTGGTTATCAATTTAAATAAGGGGATTCAGGGGCTTAAATTAAGGAGCTCTATGCAAGGCAGACCAGCATGAGGATTAATGGGATTGGGACTTGGTAGTATTGAAAATTATGGCAATAAAAAAACATAATATAAAGAAACCCAAACACTTAACTTCTGGCCCATTTGGGGCAGGATTTGTGCTGGCCCAATCACCTATTGTGTCAGCCCCTGGTCAAACGCCAACATGTTGGGATATAATATGGCTGCAAGAAAATCCCCTTGACCTATCTCTAACATTGAAAACTTTCAAAGTTTAAGGCTTTCTTCAGAATCCAAGAAGTTAAAGGCACGTTATAAGCCCTTATCTTTAATTTTTGGTCCTTTTGGGTGTGGTAGATGGCCTTTAAGTTGGGTTTGGACTCATTTAGCATTTTATTGACCTTAAAAAAGCCCAAGTAAAGCAATTGAAGGGACCACCTTCACACAGCTGAATTTTGGGATTTTGCAGGAAAGAGATCATTCCACTTCATAGCATTGCAACTACATTAGAGGAATATTTCAGTTCAGCATAGATCATTCAACTTTTGTGCAAAGCATTAACAGTAAGAATTTTGCTTCCCATGAATTTATAACAAAGTAGAAGTAAAGTGAGGGTTTGCTAATTCTTTTCTTTCTTTGAAACATATATCACACAGCTTAGGAAAATAATTCCTGTGAACTTACATTGCATTATGGGTATCTTATCATTACGTCACCTCAAACTGCCATGTTCACCAGACTGAACAAAAACTTAGTTATTACATACAAACATCCAAGAATCACCGTCCTAGCCCACAGATCCTTGCCTTAATTTTATCCTTAAAATTACTTCAAGGAAAATCCACTTCATTGCCTTATCCAAGAAAAATCAAAAAGATCCAGAGCACAAAGTTGGCACAAAAACGGCGCAAGACATATTCCCAGCTATAACTTTCACACACTTCCCACCTAGAAGAGCCTGCACCCACCTTGACGTGCCTGAAGTTTTTAGCAATCCATGGTGAATGGGTGAGAGGCCGAGATTGAATTTTACACCCAATTTCACTTTAAACGGGTCGCAAGGCGACCCGCCACTCCAACGACGAGAAGCTTCGAGGAGTGATAAACGGGTGTGACTTTTCTGCGGATTAGAACTGCGGAGAAAAATGCTTTTCGCAACCAGGCCACCTAGAGGCTTGCGGTTTTCACTAAAAGAATGGCCATTGTCTGTTTAGTGAAATTCCAAAATTTCATCTCTCTACGTCCAGTAACAGCAACGTTATAACGTAAAACGTTAAATAACTCGTGAATTTGCTGCGGAGAGAAGCTGCGGAGAAAAATGCTCTCGGTAACCAGAGCACCTAGCGACTCGCGGTTTTCTTTATAATACTCCTTGCCACCAGAATTGCAAGATTCCAGAATCTCATGAACCTAGATCCCTTAGGAACAAAGTTATACCTATAACGTACAACGTCTTGCGGAGAGAAACGTGCTCGGAAACCAGACCAGATATCGACTTGCGGTTTTCACCAGCGTCATCGGCATCATCACAAACGTAAGATTCCAGATTTTAGTGGTGCTAAACCAAGTAGCTGCAACGTTATAGGGTCAAACGTAACACATTGGCGTATTTGGGCGGGACTCCGCCAAACGTCGCTGCGGAGAGAAATGCTCTCCGCAACCAGAGCACCTAGCGACTTGCGGTTTTCACTAAAATAATCCTTGGCATTGAAAATGAAGGATTCCAGAATTCCATGATCGTAGTCCCGTTACGTGCAACGTTATAACGTAAAACGTCTTGCGGAGAGAAACGTCCTCGGAAACCAGACCAGATATCGACTTTTGGTTTTCACCAGCGTCATCGGCGTCATCACAAACGTAAGATTCCAGACTTTCGTGATGCTCAGCCCTGTAGCAGCAACGTTATAGGGTCAAACGTAAAAAACGTCTTTTCTGCGGAGAAAAATGCTCTCCGCAACCAGAGCACCTAGCGACTTGCGGTTTTCACTAAAATAATCCTTGGCATTGAAAATGAAGGATTCCAGAATTTCATGATCTTAGTATACTTAGGTGCAACGTTATAACGTAAAACGTCCTGCAGAGAGAAACGTTCTCGGAAGCCAGACCAGATATCGACTTTTGGTTTTCACCAGCGTCATCGGCGTCATCACAAACGTAAGATTCCAGACTTACGTGATGCTCAGCCCTGTAGCAGCAACGTTATAGGGTCAAACGTAAAAAACGTCTTTTCTGCGGAGAAAAATGCTCTCCGCAACCAGAGCACCTAGCGACTTGCGGTTTTCACTAAAATAATCCTTGGCATTGAAAATGAAGGATTCCAGAATTTCATGATCTTAGTATACTTAGGTGCAACGTTATAACGTAAAACGTCCTGCGGAGAGAAACGTTCTCGGAAGCCAGACCAGATATCGACTTTTGGTTTTCACCAGCGTCATCGGCGTCATCACAAACGTAAGATTCCAGACTTTCGTGATGGTCAACCCTGTAGCAGCAACGTTATAGGGTAAACGTAAAAAACGTCTTTTCTGCGGAGAAAAATGCTCTCCGCAACCAGAGCACCTAGCGACTTGCGGTTTTCACTAAAGTAATCCTTGGCATTGAAAATGAAGGATTCTGAATTCCATGATCGTAGTCCCGTTACGTGCAACGTTATAACGTAAAACGTCTTGCGGAGAGAAACGTCCTCGGAAACCAGACCAGATATCGACTTTTGGTTTTCACCAGCGTCATCGGCGTCATCACAAACGTAAGATTCCAGACTTTCGTGATGCTCAGCCCTGTAGCAGCAACGTTATAGGGTCAAACGTAAAAAACGTCTTTTCTGCGGAGAAAAATGCTCTCCGCAACCAGAGCACCTAGCGACTTGCGGTTTTCACTAAAATAATCCTTGGCATTGAAAATGAAGGATTCCAGAATTTCATGATCTTAGTATGCTTAGGTGCAACATTATAACGTAAAACGTCTTGCGGAGAGAACCGTTCTCGGAAGCCAGACCAGATATCGACTTTTGGTTTTCACCAGCGTCATCGGCGTCGTCACAAACGTAAGATTCCAGACTTACGCGATGCTCAGCCCTGTAGCAGCAACGTTATAGGGTAAAACGTAAAAAACGTCTTTTCTGCGGAGAAAAATGCTCTCCGCAACCAGAGTACCTAGCGACTTGCGGTTTTCACTAAAATAATCCTTGGCATTGAAAATGAAGGATTCCAGAATTTCATGATCTTAGTATACTTAGGTGCAACGTTATAACGTAAAACGTCTTGCGGAGAGAAACGTTCTCGGAAGCCAGACCAGATATCGACTTTTGGTTTTCACCAGCGTCATCGGCGTCATCACAAACGTAAGATTCCAGACTTACGTGATGCTCAGCTCTGTAGCAGCAACGTTATAGGGTCAAACGTAAAAAACGTCTTTTCTGCGGAGAAAAATGCTCTCCGCAACCAGAGCACCTAGCGACTTGCAGTTTTCACTAAAATAATTCTTGGCATTGAAAATGAAGGATTCCAGAATTCCATGATCGTAGTCCCGTTACGTGCAACGTTATAACGTAAAACGTCTTGCGGAGAGAAACGTCCTCGGAAACCAGACCAGATATCGACTTTTGGTTTTCACCAGCGTCATCGGCGTCATCACAAACGTAAGATTCCAGACTTTCGTGATGCTCAGCCCTGTAGCAGCAACGTTATAGGGTCAAACGTAAAAAACGTCTTTTCTGCGGAGAAAAATGCTCTCCGCAACCAGAGCACCTAGCGACTTGCGGTTTTCACTAAAATAATCCTTGGCATTGAAAATGAAGGATTCCAGAATTTCATGATCTTAGTATGCTTAGGTGCAACATTATAACGTAAAACGTCTTGCGGAGAGAACCGTTCTCGGAAGCCAGACCAGATATCGACTTTTGGTTTTCACCAGCGTCATCGGCGTCGTCACAAACGTAAGATTCCAGACTTACGCGATGCTCAGCCCTGTAGCAGCAACGTTATAGGGTCAAACGTAAAAAACGTCTTTTCTGCGGAGAAAAATGCTCTCCGCAACCAGAGCACCTAGCGACTTGCGGTTTTCACTAAAATAATCCTTGGCATTGAAAATGAAGGATTCTAGAATTCCATGATCGTAGTCCCGTTATGTGCTACGTTATAACGTAAAACGTCTTGCGGAGAGAAACGTTCTCGGAAGCCAGACCAGATATCGACTTTTGGTTTTCACCAGCGTCATCGGCGTCATCACAAACGTAAGATTCCAGACTTTCGTGATGCTCAACCCTGTAGCAGCAACGTTATAGGGTCAAACGTAAAAAACGTCTTTTCTGCGGAGAAAAATGCTCTCCGCAACCAGAGCACCTAGCGACTTGCGGTTTTCACTAAAATAATCCTTGGCATTGAAAATGAAGGATTCCAGAATTTCATGATCTTAGTATACTTAGGTGCAACGTTATAACGTAAAACGTCTTGCGGAGAGAAACGTTCTCGGAAGCCAGACCAGATATCGACTTTTGGTTTTCACCAGCGTCATCGGCGTCATCACAAACGTAAGATTCCAGACTTACGTGATGCTCAGCTCTGTAGCAGCAACGTTATAGGGTCAAACGTAAAAAACGTCTTTTCTGCGGAGAAAAATGCTCTCCGCAACCAGAGCACCTAGCGACTTGCAGTTTTCACTAAAATAATCCTTGGCATTGAAAATGAAGGATTCCAGAATTCCATCATCGTAGTCCCGTTACGTGCAACGTTATAACGTAAAACGTCTTGCGGAGAGAAACGTCCTCGGAAACCAGACCAGATATCGACTTTTGGTTTTCACCAGCGTCATCGGCGTCATCCAAAACGTAAGATTCCAGACTTACGTGATGCTCAGCTCTGTAGCAGCAACGTTATAGGGTCAAACGTAAAAAACGTCTTTTCTGCGGAGAAAAATGCTCTCCGCAACCAGAGCACCTAGCGACTTGCAGTTTTCACTAAAATAATCCTTGGCATTGAAAATGAAGGATTCCAGAATTCCATGATCGTAGTCCCGTTACGTGCAACGTTATAACGTAAAACGTCTTGCGGAGAGAAACGTTCTCGGAAGCCAGACCAGATATCGACTTTTGGTTTTCACCAGCGTCATCGGCGTCATCACAAACGTAAGATTCCAGACTTACGTGATGCTCAGCCCTGTAGCAGCAACGTTATAGGGTCAAACGTAAAAAACGTCTTTTCTGCGGAGAAAAATGCTCTCCGCAACCAGAGCACCTAGCGACTTGCAGTTTTCACTAAAATAATCCTTGGCATTGAAAATGAAGGATTCCAGAATTTCATGATCTTAGTATGCTTAGGTGCAACGTTATAACGTAAAACGTCTTGCGGAGAGAAACGTTCTCGGAAGCCAGACCAGATATCGACTTTTGGTTTTCACCAGCGTCATCGGCGTCATCACAAACGTAAGATTCCAGACTTACGCGATGCTCAGCCCTGTAGCAGCAACGTTATAGGGTCAAACGTAAAAAACGTCTTTTCTGCGGAGAAAAATGCTCTCCGCAACCAGAGCACCTAGCGACTTGCGGTTTTCACTAGAATAATCCTTGGCATTGAAAATGAAGGATTCTAGAATTCCATGATCGTAGTCCCGTTACGTGCAACGTTATAACGTAAAACGTCTTGCGGAGAGAAACGTTCTCGGAAGCCAGACCAGATATCGACTTTTGGTCTTAACCAGCGTCATCGGCGTCATCACAAACGTAAGATTCCAGACTTTCGTGATGCTCAGTCCTGTAGCAGCAACGTTATAGGGTCAAACGTAAAAAACGTCTTTTCTGCGGAGAAATATGCTCTCCGCAACCAGAGCACCTAGCGACTTGCGGTTTTCACTAAAATAATCCTTGGCATTGAAAATGAAGGATTCCAGAATTCCATGACCGTAGTCCCGTTACGTGCAACGTTATAACGTAAAACGTCTTGCGGAGAGAAACGTCCTCGGAAGCCAGACCAGATATCGACTTTTGGTTTTCACCAGCGTCATCGGCGTCATCACAAACGTAAGATTCCAGACTTTCGTGATGCTCAACCCTGTAGCAGCTACGTTATAGGGTCAAACGTAAAAAACGTCTTTTCTGCGGGAGAAAAATGCTCTCCGCAACCAGAGCACCTAGCGACTTGCGGTTTTCACTAAAATAATCCTTGGCATGGAAAATGAAGGATTCCAGAATTTCAGGATCGTAGTCTACTTAGGTGCAGCGTTATAACGTTAAACGTCTTGCGGAGAGAAACGTTCTCGTGGGGAGGGAATCGCCTTCACAGTTAGCGCCACCGGTCTCATTCTAGGTGGCGCTACCTGCCACCACACTCAGCGTCTACATCCCTGGCAGTGTTCACGGTGGTAATCGCGGACGAGGAGAGCGACGAATATCAGTGGCGCCTGATAAAGGGGGCAAGGGGGCTGTTGCCCCCCCCAATTATCAGAGAGGGCCCCTGGAAAATACGCAATTTTAGCTTGTTTCTTTTCTGAAAGTTCATGAACGACCTGATTGACCCCTCAACAGCTTCTCGTCGGTTTGGACAGTGTCCGAGCTTTATCTCAGGGGCCCCGAGCTTGGTCTAAGGGCCCCCTGAGCTTGGGCTCGGGGGCATTCGAGCTTGATCTCTAGGAGGCCCCCAAGCTTGGTCTCAGGGGTCCCCCGAATTTGGTCTAAGGGGCTCCCGAGATTGGTCTTAGAGAGCCTTGAGCTTGGTTTCAGGGGCATCCAAACTTTGTTTCAGAGGCCCCCAAACTTGGTCTCAGGGGCCCTGAGCTTGGTCTCAGGGGCCCAGAGCTTGGTCTCGGGGGCCTTCGAGCTTGATCTCTAGGAGCCTCCAAGCTCCGTCTCAAGGAGCACCGAGCTGTGTCTCAGGGCCCTGAGCTTGGTTTTGTGTGTGCTCAAGTCAGTATGCCTGTCATTTGCGTTTTTTTCTGTGCCGATATAGACGACAGCATCAAAGCGCCCACAGTTCTCATTTTGCAGGAGACGGAATGTTCCAAAAAAATGCTCATGATAATAAAATAATTCGTGTTACCTACCATGTTTTATTATGTAGATGCATACGAACAAACAGCGTTCACTTTTTAAAAGAACTATTTGCCTCGGAAGGCCGTTTTTGTACCGTTATTATAATATTGCTAAACTCCTAACGTGATGCTAGAGCTTAAAGATTTGACGTTCAATGTCCGAGGCTTACGTGAACCTATAAAACGCAGATCCATATTTCGACATCTACATGCTAAATACGCTGCTCATTTTGCTGTACTACAGGAAACATATTTCAGCTTGGAATCTGAGATCGTGTGGAAAATCGAATGGGAAGGCAAAACCATTGTTTTACACGGGCCAACTAATCAACAAGGAGGAATAACTATTTTTGTACGGGGCCAAAGGCGACTTTTACCATTTGCAACGCTTATGCAGGAGCGGAACCAGTATTCTGCTAGGGGAGTGGCTGAGCTTTGAAAAATGGCGAAAAAGGGAATAGGGCGCAAAATGGCGAATATGGGGCAAAGGGGGAGGCTGAAACCCCCTCAGCTCCTCTGGATCCGCATCTGCACTTATGCCTCTGACCTCAGGCAGCAAGTCCTACTGATATTTATGTTACATAATCAAGACACCGTTTTCTGATCCATTCACCTTGCCAGTTCAATGACATTTTACAACACTGGGTACAGGTCAAGTGGTACTATGAATAGGTGATACTGCCTATTTCCCTTTACAATCGTCGTATAGGATCAGAACAAAAGGAATTGGGGGCCTAACATTTCTCACGCCCCATCCATCTCTCCACGAATGTTCCAGGAGGCATGGGACCGGTCGGACGTTACCCGGGAAAACCACAGGGGGCCCGCAAGCATGGCAGGGGGCCGGTTTCGGCAACAGGGAGCACGGATACACCACCTGGGGCACGAAACGGCTAACAAATAAGGAACTCCTGCAAATAAGCGACTAACACAACAGCTTCAGTTTCTGTACGATATTCTTAGACCACAAGGGGCCCAGACAGACCACAGAGGGCCTGAGCACACCAAAGGGGCAGGGCAGACCACAGGAACCCAGAAAACCATATGAGCCCGGTGAGCCCACAAGGGGCCCGAGCAGACCACACACAGCCAGCAATTTGGCTGGAATCTGCCCGATATGTGCTGGGCTTTGACTGGGCAGAGCCCGAGTACATGGGCTCAGCCCGGGTCCGGCTCCCGCTCCGCCTGGGCAGAGCCCATGGTCAAGCAAGACCGGGCTCTACCGCTCGGGTAAGTTGTCATCCCCCGACCTAATGTCGGGCTCAGCCCGAGTCTATGTGGCTCAGCTATGAGTCTTATGGCTCAGGCAGAGCCCGGCCCAGCCCGCTCTGGGCCCGGTCGGAATTGCTGGCTGGGCAGCGGGCCCGGGTAGGCCACACGGGGCCTGGACAGGTGAAAGGACCTGGGCAGACCACAGGGACCCGAGCAGAACACTGGGGCCGGGCCAACCACAGAGGGGCCCCAGTCTGCAAAGTATGGCAGCAGACCCGACGAGTCCGCACCAGCCTTGTAGATTTTTTTTTGCACCACCAGCAACCTAAAATTCACACCAAACACTGTTGGGAAATTTCACTGACCCAGAAATTTCGATGTTTTTACCAGTTTCTTCCTTCTCAGAACTCTGTGGGTGTTTGATTTGAGCTCCCTCGCACCAGACGGCAAAATTGGGGATTTGTTGCTCCAAAGTTTGCACCACCTGAAGGGTGTCCGCACCACGAGATCTCGTCAAAAGTACCATACTTTGCAGACTGGGAGGGGCCCGGGCAAACCACAGAGGGCCTGCGCAGATAAAAGGGACCCCGGACAGACAAAACGGGGTCCGCAGAGGCCACACGGAGGCCCGGACAGACCAAAAGGGTTCCGGCAAAACCACAGGAGGCTCGGGCAGACCACAAGGGGCTCGATCAGACCAAAATGGGCACTAGCAGACAAGGGTTCCGTGCAGACCAAATGGGACCGACCGGGCAGACCACAGGGGCCTGGATAGACCACAGGGGCCTGGGCAGACCACAGGGGTCCGGGCAGACCACAGGGGCCTGGGCAGACCACAGGGGCCCGGACAGGCCACAGGGAGCCCGGTCAGACCAATAGGGACCCGGGATACCACAGGGGCCCGCATGGCAAGCATGACAGAGGCTGGTTGCAGTTACACGAACTGCATCCATGGCAGGCCCGTCTGCATCCACAGGGTATTAACTACTGGGAGTAGGGACCCGGCTGCGGCCACCAGGGGGGAGGGGCGAATGGGGTGGCCACCAGGGGGGAGAGCGAATGGAGCAGCCACCCCTTAAGTCCAAGAGCCTCTGAGGACGAAATTTCGCACCCAAACCCTCCTCTCACCCAGGATGCGACGATTGATCGCCCTTTGGGTGAAAAGTGCGCCCTTCGGGTGGCTAAGTGTCACCCTGCCCCCTGAGGCTTTGGCCCTCCCCTCCCCTTTCCCAAATTTTAGATACGTCACTGGTGGCCATATGGGGCACAAGATTCTCCAAGTCTTGGTATTTAGTCATCAGGGGTGCCGGACAGGGGATCATCACTCATTAGGGATTTAGCCCAACAGCAAATAGCAAACAATCACTTCACTTGCCATTCAACACTGCGCATCGGAGCACGATTTGGATTGACACGAAAAGCCCAAACGTAAAACCCAAATCAGAGCCTAACGAAACTTTTCCAGAGTAGGCACAATCCGATTGAATCATAAGCATGCCAATTTTACTGTTAAAAGCAAACTTTGTGCAAATCATTCGCCTCGGCGAATACGACAAGAGAGCCAGGAGCATGCCTTAGCTTCCTTCGCGCTGCACTGACAAGCCCGGGAAATTAAGAGGCTACCATTCGCCAGCGGACGCTCATTATATGACCCAGATTTGACGACAAGATATGATAACTTTTTGACAGACAAATTTAAGAAGAGGGCCCAGGATGGATCACATGGGGCCCCTGGTGGATCACAGGGGGGCCCAGGTGGATTACAAGGGGCCCGATTGCAGCCACAGGGGGCCCGGGTGGATCAAAGGGGGCCTGGTTGCAGTCACAGGGGGCCCGGGTGAATCATAGGGGGCCCGGTTGTAATTACAGGGGGCCCGGTTGCAGTCACAGAGTGCCTGGTTGCAGTCACAGGGCCCCCGGGTGGATAACAGATGGCCTGGTTACAGTCACAGGGGGCCCGGGTGTATCACAGGGGGCCCGGTTGGAGTCACAGGGCCCCCAGGTGGATGACAGGGGGCCCGGTTTCAGTCACAGGGGGCCCGGGTGGATCGTAGATGGCCCGGTTGCAGTCACAGGGGGCCCGGTTGGAGTTACAGGGGGACCGGGTGGATCATAGGGGGCCGGGTGGATAACAGAGGGCCCGGTTGCAGTCACAGGGGACTGGGTGGATCACAGGGGGCCTGGCTGGATCACAGGGACCCGGTTGCAGTCACAGGGGGCCGGATAGATCGCAGGGGACCCGGCTGCAGTCACAGGGGCCCGAGTGGATTACATCGGGCCCGGTTGCAGTCACAGGGGGCCCGGGTGGATCATAGTGGGCCCGGTTGCAGTCACAGGGGGCCCGGCTGGATCACAGGGGCCCGGTTGCAGTCACAGGGGGCCGGATAGATCACAGGGGACCCGGCTGCAGTCACAGGGGCCCGAGTGGATTACATGGGGCCCGGTTGCAGTCACAGGGGGGCCCGGGTGGATCATAGTGGGCCCGGTTGCAGTCACAGGGGGCCCGGCTGGATCACAGGGGCCCGGTTGCAGTCACAGGGGGCCGGATAGATCACTGGGGACCCGGCTGCAGTCACAGGGGGCCCGAGTGGATTACATGGGGCCCGGTTGCAGTCACAGCCCAGCAAACATGCCCATGTGGGAAATATGCGTAGTGCGGGTGGGCTGCCCACTTGTTCTATGTGGGCCCTACATGGGTCGACCATATGGGGATCATATGGAAGTGGCCGCGGGTTCCAGATGGGTTCCATAAGGGCCTTGGAAGATGGGAATGAAATGGGCTCCTGATGGTATGCAGGTGGGTTCACAGCGGTAGAGAGTATATGGTTTCTATGTGGTGCCGATGCGGGCCAATACAGATACTTTCCATATGGTTTATAGGTGGTATCTGTGTGAACCCCTCCTCCCAAATGCTGGCAATATGGTTTCCATGTGGTATCGATGTAGATCCGTACATATGCATGTCATTTGGTTTCCGGGTGGTGCTGATGTGGGTTTGTACATATGCATCCCATATGCTTCCCATATGAATTCCGTCATGATTCCTCTCCCATTATGAAGCCCCATACTTAGATGCACCAAAAAGGCAAACCTGTCGCATGAACACCTTAAATCAGAGTTTCACGACAAATGCTAAATGCACCCTAACTACATTTGACCAATATTTAGATCATGTACAACTCATGGATCAGTGGTTTTGCCCTGCACACATTTTGTGAACGTTCCAGCTCATTACATTCAGTGGGAAGTCGTTAAAGGGAGATACGCGACAAAATTCAAACGTTTTTCCATTTTGTTATTTTTACCCTCACTTATAGCAACTAAAACAGTAAAAATACTGCTAAGCATTTATTTCAGAGCTTTCTGTACTTTTATCTCCTAGGCACTTCCAAACATCAACGTTCTAAGCAAACATGCACAAAGATGCCAACAAGTAAAACTATCACACAATAAAACATGGATAGCTCAAAACAGAGAACAACCGGTGATGCATGAAAGTATCAAAATTCCTCTTGGATGAAGGATAAAAGGGCTATCTATAAATTAAGTGACACAAAGGACGGTGGGATCCACACACAATGTCATCAAGCTTAACATATGACCGATGGGTGACAAAGAGCCTGGGAAGAGAGGGGGATAAAAACACAAAATTTACGATGCATAGTTTATGGAGGCAGAGCTGGAGATCCCTTCTTGATTCAGGGGGTTCTGGATGGGTTAACGCTGGCACTGCGATGCAATTCAAATACAAAGTAAGTGTAAGACCAAAACTTCAGGGGTCCTGACCTCCCAGCAATCCGGGATTCTGCATCTCCACAATTATACGTGTTCTCCCCACTGGATTGAGATACAGAGCAGGCAATAGCCCGACTGTAACCACTGATGGCGTCACTATCGATGCTGCCACTGTGGTCGCTGGTGGCATTACCATCGAAGCTACCACTGCGATCACTGGTGGCGCCACCGTCGGTACTCCGATCCCGGTCACTGGTGGCACCACCGTCGATTCTTTGGCGCCGGCCGCCGTTGTCGCTGCTTCCACCGTGGCTGCGGTTGTTGCGCTCAGGGTAATAGAAGACGTTGCGCTAACCGTCTTGGTCGCGGTAGTTAGTGAGCCAGACGGTTACCACTTTGTCGACAACTCCCTCGGTGCTCGTGAGGCCGAGCTTCTGCTTTACAGATCCTGTGAAAAATGGACTGTTTTACGAATGTACGAGCGAAAATTTGTTCGCATAGTTTTGATTAAATTGAGAGCATCGGGTTGACGGAACAAAACAAAAATCAGCTCAGTGTATGGACGCAGAGGCGCTGTAGGGCACTCGGCTCTCACGCCACTAACCCAGTTTCAAATCCCAGCCGGGAATAGCAAGAAAGGAGGTTTTGATCCCCGTATATGAGAACCAATAAATAGCTTAAAGATAATTGTTAAAAAAATATTAGCATTCTGTATGCGGCATTCGTTCACTGGGAGGCCATGAGTGGATCCCGAACAATCATTTCAAAGATTCTTGAAAAAATACGAAACCCGCGCCCCACCGGGGGTCAGGTGCCACCTTCGCCCCACGGGGGCCATCGATGCCCCTCTAACTCCGAAAATATGGGGGTTAGCGCAAATCTGCGAAGTGCATTAGAAAGCTCGCGTGAATTCAGTAAGAAATAACTTCGCATGTTTAAACGCTCAGGTCAATGGTTTGACCTCCAGAGGTCAAGAAAGGTCACGATAGGATATTTTCACTCAAATATGCAATGCTTAAGAAAACTGGGCATAACTCCAATGCCATTAGATCTATTGAGATCTGGTTAAGTACATTTTATAGGAAATTGGCAGTCCTTTTTCCGCTATGCGGAACGTAAAGACCTTCCGCCAGTGGTTTGACCTCCAGAGGTCACCTCGTGACCTAATGTGACCTGAGATCACGAAAGGTCAGAAAGTGACCTTGCCGTATATCAAATGAAAGCCAGTGACAAGGCAAACACGATGGTGTTTGTTTCAGCGCTCTAGCTTAATTAGGCCAAAAGTTATTGTCAAAATACTGTTTTTGACCCCTGGTGACCTTGAATGACCTTGAAAAAGTCAAAGAGCAAATATGACGCATGGGATCCGTGAAAGGGTGTCCGAGAACGCTGTTCTGAGCAGTCTGAGTATCTGCAATCATTTTTGCGGCTTTTAGATCATAAGACAGCTTTTCCCCATGCTTTTCCAATGGGAGAGGTCGCCTCGTGACCTGACCTCAGGTCACCAAATCGAAAAATCCCGGATATACACCTTGTAGACCCTGGAAGGGTCATGAAGTGTAGCAAGTTTCAAATTGATCGACTAAGAAATGTAGCTTTTATAGAGCTTCAAAGTTGAAGTGAGGTGACCTTGGTTGACCTCGCCTGGTGACCTGACCTTTAGTGACCCGGAGAAAAATTTTAAGGGATGGTGGGAAAATGATGCGGTGAGAGAAAGAGCCCTCAAACGCGGTGCTGCGTTTCGTCGTTTTTCTGCTATCTCGAAAAAACCTTAGGGGGCTATCGATGGCCCCCGGTGGGGCGAGGGTTAGGAAATGGTTTTTTAATGCCTCTGGGGCACGCCCCTTGCTACCTCACCCTGTATCTGTGCATTTTGTTAGAAAAATTTAAACTCAATAAAAAATTGGGCTCACCAAATGCAACGTTTCAAAGTCAATGTGTCTCCTGCAATATTCATAGATGAGTGAAAAGCCCTGTCATGTATGTGGATCTCTTTCGAATAAAACTTTAAACTTCAAGACAGGTGCGGTAGTCCTGAGCCAGGAGCGGCCCGAATCAACGTAAAAGTGATAAACCGGCAGTGACAGTGATGAGCCGGGGGTGACACTGATAGCCAGAGACGGTAATGCGAGACAATAATGGTAACGATAACAATAATGTGTGACATAGTCGAAAAAAATCAAAATATCTTGCTGCACTTTACTTTACTTTACTTACGCATTATTTGATGAACATTCATGTTGTGTAGCACACATCTCTTACACATATCCTAGCATTAAACTTTGGAAAGAAGTACGTAGGAGTGTCAATGCAACACGTTTAAACTCCCCGCGTGTGTCAGTATTTCCGTCTCACACTTGTTTCCTGTGAAGATGTCAGAAGATAAAACGGCAATTTTGTGTCAGTTTTAGGATAAAAAAAGTTGTCATTACCATTTTACGAGGTGATATTTACTTTCAAACTTAAGTTCAATACCAATGGCTAAGCAGGCTTGTCCAATTTTCAAAATATACATGTGCACCATCAACAAACAGAATTCAGATATCTGACACCATATTGCTATGTTGGTTGAGACTTTACCCATTTGACCGGTATTTTAATTTGGTATCATTCTTGAAGAGCACAGCCGTGTTGTAGTTCCATTAAATTTACAACTCAAACCTGTGTTGAGTATATACTTCATAAAACTGCTCAACGGAAAACACATCCTCCTTGTGTTCATTTTTTCCAGTGTATCACTTAAGAACATTCATTCTGAAACACTCTGCAGAGTAGCTATGCAGGCACAACCAACAAAAACAAAGCAATCTGATAAAACAATGAAAAAATCGAACAAGAGAAAAATACTAACTGCGGATAAAACCCGACCATTAAACAGACTAACCATTAGGATCGCAGCTAAAAATGTTTTCACACACTTACCAATGATGACATGAAGGTGCCGTCGGTGGAGAGGCGCTCACCAGGCAGGCGGAACTCCTTCATAGTGCTTGCCGGAAACCAGGAATCCTGCAACACCCGGTCGTTGCTCACGGGGAACAGATGGCCTGCCTTCTGCGTTGCGTGCTATCCTGTTGATGGCGATGCTTTGAGAGGCGGAGATTCTCTTGATGTGTTCCGGCTACCTCCTCCGCTGTTTTAAACAGTCTTGTCATGAAGGTCCACAAGCTCCTGCGGTCATAAGGTATTTTGATACGTATCTATAAGTATGTATTAGAACTCTTCACGGGGTACTGATGCGCCAAAATGTATTTTTAATAGCTGCACGTGTCCTAAAGCAGCAGCTGAAATTAAAATTTATTGACTGTCTAAGCATGAGCATCATATCTTTTTAATCGCAATTACCGCTCCAATCAGAATATCATTATAATATTTTAGATATAACAGGTCTGCACATATTCAACCTATTTTTATTTTCTCTCTGTACCTCACAACTTGATAGAAATATGCAGGCAACGTGAATAGCTACATTAGGAAATACTAAAGTGGAAATATGGCGGAAGGATTCCTGCAGTTGCAGCATTGATTTTAAATTGTTTGTACCTACTTATGGCTCTTTGTCTCAATGGTAAAGATTTTTGATCATTTCTAGAATTACAAATCATTGAATGAGTCCACTTATTTACTTGACCTGACAGTTTCGTTGATAAACCATTATCACAGTGGCATGCAACAACGAGTAATCACACGACATACAGAATACGATTTTTATTTTTGCTACTTCTCGTGTCATTCGTTTCGTTACAGAGCGTCTTGCGGTTGGCGTGTCCTTGGTTCAATTCAGCATTCACCAGGATTATTGTTGAATGTTAATCCCGATTTTTTTATCCCGTATTTCCAAGGACTCGTAGATCTTTCACTTCCGGACGTCATGTATTTGATTTCTCAGGATCTTCATGCCGATGTTTTTTGGCTTGGGATTAGTGCTGTGGTGGTGTACTTTCAATGTTTGCCCCAGGCGGTCTCTTAACTCTCATATCTTGCGTCGGCAAGGTGCTCATAATACCGAATTCCGAGCTCTCTCCCCGCCTCTCCCACGTATAGGTTGTCAGCAGTACAAAGGTTGGAGCACATTTTATAGATGACTCCGGAAGAGTGACATAGTCCTGTCTGACCCGCCTTGCAGGTATTGGAATCGCGCCGGCCAGCAGGGCATTTGGCTGGTTTGAGTGCAGAACAAACTAGCTCTCGCTTGACAGTATTTGGATTCGTCCAGGCAGCCATTCTTCAGGATGCTGTTGATGGTGTGCGTCAGGCTGTCATCTATGAAAAGCAGTCGTATTCTTCTTACGCTGTTTTTTCATGATGTTTTCTTGGCCTTGGTCTTGCTGTTGTGTCTGGTTGCGGTTGATAGCAGAGCTGCTAATAGCTCTGTTATCATCGAATATTGGTATCCATTACTTTTGAAGATCGTGGTTAGTCTTTGAATACTGCGTGTTTTTGCTTTTGTCGTCACTTGAAAGGCGGGTCGCACGTTGGAACTGTTAGGTCAGCACTGCCTTTTTGTTTGCATCGGCTGGGCTGAAGTAAAGTGAAAAGGGACTCCTGAGGACATCGGTTTTGCATGAAGGTTAGTGCTGTACTTGTCGTCTTTTAGACCAAGGAACCGAACCCCAACAAAAGCAGCACCATGACCAGGAGCACATCGTGAAAAAAACAAGCTTTAAAAGAATACAACTGCCTTTCATATATGGCTGACAGACGTACACCATCAACAGTAACCTGAAGAAGAGCGGCCTGGGTGTACGGGCTGCCTGGAAGAATCCGAATACCGTCAAGCAAAAGCTGGTTCGTTCTGCACTCAAACCACTCACATGCTCTGCTGGCCGGCGCGCTTGCACTTCCTGCAAGGCGGGTATGACGGGACTATGTCACTCTTCGGGAGTCATCAATGACTGGTTCTGCAAGCATTGTACCGCTGACAACATATGCCATTAATTGTATTTCTTGATGCTGGTGTTTTCTGGTTTGGTATGAGTGTTGTGGTGGTGTATATTCCAATATTTGCCGCAGGCGGTCTTGGAATACCGCAGGCGGTCTCAATCGGTGTAATGAGGAATGAGCACCTTGCCGACGCAAGATATGAGAAAGAAAAGACCGCCTGCGGCAAATATTGGAAAACACATCACCACAACAATCATCCCAAACCAGAAAACATCAGCATCAAGAAATACATTTAATGACATATGGGAGAAATTATCCGATTCCTTGGAAATATGGGATGAAAAACCCGAGATTAACACTCATCAATTATTCTGGGGAATGCTGAATTCAGCCAAAGACATGTCGACCGATACACGCTGTATCGAAACGAATGAGAATTAAAATACAAAATCGGCCACTGTATGTCGTATGATTACTCGTTACACCTCACTGTGATCATGGTTAATAACCGAAACTGTCAGTTAAGCTAAATAAGTCAACTCATTATATAGTTTGAAATTCTATGAAATAATTTTCAAAAAATAGTTATCATTGCGGGAAAGGACTACAAATACATACAATTTAATCATTTTCCCATGCACTTGGACAGTAAACATGCTGGTGAAATTTCCATTTGAAACGCATTCAATACCAAAATTCCCACAACAGGGTTTTAGCATGTTTAGCCGATGCAGCCAATTATAGACCAATTAGTTTGCTTTGCTCTTTATCGAAAAGTTTTTGAAAAAATAATTTTCAAGAAAATCTACGGCCATTTAACACAGCATGACCTGTTGACGGAAAGACAGAGCGGGTACAGACCAGGACACAGCACACACCTTTAACTATTTTACCTTACCCACACCTGGTACGACACGTTGGACAAAGGACAGGACCAAACAATACTGTATTTAGACATATCACGCTATTTTGAGAAAATTTGGCACAAGGGACTATTATTCAAATGTGAACGAGAATTTGGACTGACTGATCTTTTACCTTGGTTACGTTCCTCTCTGACTGATCGAAAACAGTGTGTATTCATTAATGATTCTAAATCCTCACTGTCATCTTTAAACGGCGGATGTCCACAGGATTCTGTGCTGGGCCCCCTGCTCGCGTATTAGACTTAAATGGCTTATCAGGAAAAACAACAATCAAATGATGTTTTTGCAGACGACACCTGTCTTTTTGGCAGCCACAACATGGAAAATCTTCACATTAGGCAAGAATCTCTCCAAAACGACCTAAATATAATTCAACAATACGGTCAGGATTGGCTTATCACGTTTAACGGCTCAAAAACAATACAACAAACATTTTCCTACCAGAGACAAAAAAACATTCCAAAACTATTTTTTGACAGTCTAGTCATTCCGGTCGCCGCTAAAAACAAGCATCTGGGAATGACATTTTCCAATGATTTGAGATTCCATGAACATGTTAACGATATAGTTAAAAAAAGTCAATATGACGCTTGGCCCACTGTACCCAGTTGCCCCCTACTTGTCCCAGTCAACCCTACAACAGATTTACCTTACCTACGTAATGCCCTACTTTGACTAAGCAGACATTATTTATGACGGACTATTGACTTTACATGACAGCCAGAGACCCGAGAGACTACAAAACAGATCAGCACGACTAATAACATCCACTCCCTCCAGAACGCCTACCGGGAAGCTGATGCAGGATTTGGGCTTGAATTCTTTGAAATCTAGAAGATAATTGCATAAAATTAAATTTTTTCATCAACTTTACTCAGACAACACTCCCACTTACATAAGCGCAATATTACCAAACACTAGGGACAACACAGTAAACAGAATATTTAGTACACCGCGCCAAAGAACGGAGATTCCTTTTCGAACGGTAAACTTTAGCCACTCATTCCTACCAAGCGCAATCAAATCATTTAACAAGCTCCCGAATCGAATGAAAGAAATCAACTCTCCTAGGGTCGTCTTGAAACACCTAAGAGATCACTTCAAAGTTAACCAACCACCGTTATATTATTCATTAGGATCCAAAATTCAGGACTCTTGCTTAACACAATTAAGACTTGGGATTTCGAAACTAAATGCTCACGCCTACCAAATTCAAAATTCAGACTCCTCCTCCTGCTTGTGCGGATATCAAAATGAAAATACAGAACATTATTTTCTGCAATGTCCCCGTTTTGATCCTCAAAGAACTCTTATGGAAAATAGCATATCTACGATATTAAATTATTCTTTCAGAAACATGCATCGTAAAAACAAGATTGACATATTAATCCATGGTAGAAATCTCCCTCCAGGCAAGGACAGGGCAGTAGCTCACGCAGTTTTTCAATTTGTTCATGGCACAAAGAGCTTCGTTATTTAACCATAGACATTCAATTAATCATTTATAGTCAGTGCTCGATGTGGTGTAGTGAGCCGTACTTTCGATGGCGAGTGTCGCCGCGGTGCGGTGGCCTCTGGTGGCGCTGAGATGGCACCATGATTGTGTTTGCGTGGGACGCCTAGATTTAAGCGCTTCGGCGCTTTTGCGTTCCTCGTAGCAGCCTTTGTGTATTTTTTCTGAACCATGAAATGAATATTATGGATTATGGATGTGTACCTTTGTTTGCGTATGTAAAAATGAACACCTCAAAATAAGCGTACTTCTGCACCCCAGGCGCTCAGCCCTACCACCATCTCGGTCACAATTTCCCGACAATCATACTGTTAGCACTTGGTTTAGGGCTGCCATGTCCACCGGAAACTGCATGAGAGCAACTGTGGTAAAACAACACAACTTTTTTATTAAGGCATCCCTATACAACCGCTTTAGTGGGGTTAATTTTCAGTAAACTAGAATAATACGTTGTTTTAATTCATAATTATCAGTTCAAATGACTTTACATACATGCTATGGGAGTTGCAATCATTGGCCTTAACCATCGCCCCCGTGGGGGTGCTTAAACATCCCCTTGGGTTTCTCCGGCGGGACGAAATAAACGGCGGTGCGAAGCGCCACCGTACTTGGCGCACCTTATCCTTGATCAATGCCGCAACTTTCCCAAAAATTTTAAGGTTGGATAAGCTCAGGTCAGGTCACCAGTGCAGGTCAAGTGACCTCACCTCCAAGTTTCTTTTTAAGGTGGCATAAGTAAGAAATGGGTGAATATATCGAATTGATACTTTTACCACATAATAGGCCCACCGAGTTCTACAACATATACTCCGGGACTTTTCATATCGATGGCTTAGGGTCAGGTACGGATCATAATATCTCCATTGGAAATACGTGGGAAAACTGGAAATTGCTGTATTTGTGTAGATACAGCTGAGAATACCTTCGCATTCTCCAAATCGTAGTATCCTGGGCCCCTTTCCAGGTTCATGCTGCAATTTTGGACTTGTAACCTCTGAGGGATCACCTGGAGCTATTTAAGCAGTTTTCAGGCTTGGGTCAATAAATTTGCAGGAAATGATGATGCAGCTTATATTTTGATACCATTGCATTTGGATTGCTATTGCGAGTCGATTAATATGCATATTGACTATTTTAAAATGGAAATTAACCTTGACCTAACGTGAGGTCGCGTCATTTATGTGTTTTGTCCTAGCAGCGTCATATTGTACATTATTCGATTCTCCATGACACGAGGAAGCGAATGGTGCCTAAAAAATGGTTCCAGCTCAACTCTGTCAGACGCTAGAGCCGAAAAACTCGGCTCAAAATTTCACCTTTTTCACCTGTCATATCCTCAATATTGACCTGAGCCAAAAAGTGACCGATGTAGTTTCTTCATTAATTTGTATGAGCTACCCAACAGCGTCGCGTTTTTTCGCTATTCCGCATATGAGCCTAGTTCGAGGGGCATGTTTGAACCCCCCACCAGGGCGAAGGTGGTTAGGAGGCCCACTGGGGCGGGTATTCAGTGAAATGAAGTGTAGAATTTTTCTGATTTTTCGCAAAGTTACGAATCACCGTATTAAATTTGACACGTACATACATGCACTACCAAGTGGTTCTGGAAAGCCCCGAGTGTATGTGATATAACTGTGCTTTTAGTATTCGTACCAGCGTGGTGGCTTCTAACAGACGCAGTAACTCTCAGGACTGTGATTTTCCAATATATTTAGGGGTGCTCAGCCCGTGGGAGGCGGCAACCCATAGGGATGGCAGAGCTGCGGGAGCGGCACTCTTCGTTGCGCAAAATCTGCTATGAATCAATTTTGGGCCTTTTACCGCACAGAGAACATTTTAATTGCATGGTGGGCAGCTATTCTACAGCTTTGCCAAGCCTTTTTCTTTTTAGGCGTGATCCTAAAGCTGCATAAAGGTCTTAAATGAATCCGTTTCGAGTTGCAAATTCATCCATGATTGAAGCATATCAGTTTTCTGGGGGTTAAATTTTACCTTCGGAATGGCAGAGTGCATGGAAAGTGAAACAGAACCCAAAAACTATGGGAAAACTCACCGAGAGCTTTACAAGTAACGTGTGTTTTTTCTGTAAACATGAATGAATATCACAACTTCATCGTACCTGTACATGTCCTGTATTTGTGCGCGAACACCCTTCTTTCCCTAACACACAGGGGTGGCAAGAATCAAGGCGGAAGTGATGAGTCAGGAGCGACACGAATCAGGACAAAGTAATAAGTCGAGGACGGCAGTGATGAGCCGGGGGCGATAGTTACAGACTAGGGACGGCACAAACCATAGAGTGGAGGTGATAAGCTGGGCGCGACAGTGATTGGCCCCGGCGACAGGAAACAAAACAAAGGTCATAAGCATGGCTGGGGATCTCTTCTCGATCCAGGGGGGTCCTGGGTGGGTTAGCGCTGGGACGGCAATGCAAGCCCTATACAAAGCCAATGGGAGACCCAAAATCCAGGGGGTCCTGAACCCCCAACCCCCGGGATTTCCACCCATGTTCATAAGTTGAGGGTGGCAGTGATGAGCCGGGAGACAGTAGCTATGTACTATAGGCAGTAAAAATCAGTGTAAAGGTGACGTGAAAATGCTGTAAAGGTGACGTGAAAGAAGGTGAAATGCTCCGGGGGCGGCATGAATCAGTGCCACCGTTGTAAAAGGGGCGGCATGAATCAAGGCAACAATGCTCAGTCGGAGGGTGACACGTATATTGGGGGGTGCTCAAAACAGGATTGGGGTGCTCAAATTAGGATTGGGGTGCTCAAATGAGGATTGGAGTGCTCGGAGAGAGAGAGAGAGAGGTAGCGAGAGAGAGAGAGAGGGAGGGAGAGAGAGAGAGAGAGAGAGGGAGAAAGATTATTACACCCCTGGGATACTTTCGAATGGCGTGTTAAGGTTTGGCCCCATTTGCAGTTATAGAGGGATAAGGAGGGGAGGGGGGTTACGACGGCCTAATAAACACAATGCATAGTTTTCAAATGCACATTTCGCACTGTTCAAATCCACTGCAAGCAAACACAAATTCTGTAATAAAATCAACCAGTCAAATCAAGGAACACTGGATGATTTATTTGAATGACACTCGAATAGGTACTCACTCACACCGGAGGTGCCGTGCACCAGAAGAGCTCGATGTTTGACGAGGGTGGCAACTTCTCGTGTCATGTCTGCACTATATGTTGTCTTAAGTCCTACCTTACACTGTCAATAATCCAATTTCGGTCTCGGACAGGTTTTAGCTATGCAACCGGCGGAACATATTTTCAAATTCACGGGCTCCACACCACAGTTCCACCTCAACCAGTTTCTACTTGCCACTGACTGCCTCGCAAACACGGGCCTTGGCTAACGCTAATGGAATGCGGCCATCAAAAGGTCGGGTCCGCCCCGCCCAAACGCCCGAGGCGCGGTCGAGCGCGGAGGGGAGGCGCTGGCCCCGGCAGCGCGCCTCCGGTTCGTGACGCGAGAGGGGTGGAAACGCTGCGAGGCAGCGCGTAACCGCGAGCTCTCTTACCTGCTCACATAGCGATTCGCTTCTTCGACAAAGTATGAATTGAGTGCAAACTGCTGAATTGTGTGCTGAGACGGAGCTCATACTTTCGTTGTGTGCATGGTACCCGTCGGTTCTGTATCTGTGTATGTATTAATCACCAACAGGCACATACCCAATTATAGGTGAAGTCAATGGAGGATAAAACGCATAATTACTAACAGTCTGCTCCTAAAACGCGCTAAAAAAACACTCCAAAACACAACAAGCGCAGACAATCGACCTGGTAACTGACCTATAATAGCTGCTTTAGGTGTCGTAAAAGAGGCGATACACTTCTTAAGTCGTCCAATAGGATCCGTAAAAATATCACAAGTTGGTGAGAAAGCTAAAAGTTGTTTACAACACGAGGAGCCCACACAAACACACACGATTGTACCGTGTTCACTCGACCAAAAGGCACATCTAAGAAAGTTGCACTAGCATTCCTGAATGTTATAGATGGTACATTAGGGTCGGTTAAAAAACATTTTTTTTACTTTTCATACTCGAACCCATTTTTTCCCATCATATATTCAATTTTGATTTCAATGAGCCACATTCCAAGCTTCTACGACAACGGGAAACATCACCTCAAAACGGTTAAAGAAAGGAATGTGGCACCTTGGTCGAATCCTGGAATTTAGTGTTATTAGGCGTACTTTTAGTCAAAAATAATGAAACCACTCACGATTTCTCTGAAAAATGTACAATAAGTTCAATATTTGGTTTTTAAAAATACTCCTCTAGAAAAAGAAATAAATATCAGACTGTGGATGATGTCACGATCTGGCAACCACTACCATACTTGAAACGCTTCAAGGGCTTCGATTGGCTGATGCTCATCGTGACGTCAGCATATGTCGTCACACGAGTAGCTCACAACAAATGGGCCGGCGACGGGGGCTGAGGGGGCTGGTGTCAGGTAAGTTTTAGCTTTTTTCTACGGAAATATCGAGTTCCAAGTCCAAGTCAAAAAAAATATGGAGTACCGGGTTTTCCGAACTGCTTTACAACTTGGCTATCTCAGTTAAAATCACGTTGTGAAGGTGCCACGTTCCCTTTAAAGATTTCATGTTTTAGGCGCGATTGGCCGCCCGGCGTTGCAGTCTCCCCTGTTGAATTGTGATGAAAGGGTGCATAACCTACCAGTAAAGACAGCGTGGCATGTGTGCGTATAAGAGCGGTAGATGAGATTTAACATGCAGGAATTTACTCGTCAGCTGTATTTGCAGCGCAATACAAATACATGTTATTCCACAAAAGACCTGAAATTAATTTGTTCAGCACCCTAGTACTCTAAATCCCGACAGTACAGGAATGCCTTCCGGAAGCGAACCTTTCTCTGGCAACATTCGTTGGTGAAGGTCGTTGGGGCAGGTGCTTCTCCCTATTCTCCTGCGAACTATTTAAGAGCTCTGATACTGCTAGAAAAAGACCCTGCTGCATATTTTTACCCTTTGGATGGCTTACGAAATCTTCCACCAGCTTTACACCACGTTCTGTGCGACCGTTCACGACAGTAAGTTCTGGAATACCTTGAAACTGGGCTATACCAGCCACCAGTTTCTCAACGGAGCCATTTCATGTTAGAATCTTTCAGATTAAGGCTCTCGAATACCATGGCCAGCTGTCACGAGTGACAAACTGGCTGAGGATTAGTACCGAGCATTCACCGAGCTCTTCATAGCCTCTATCGGCCTCCTCTATCTTAAGCTTACGCTAGTCAAATGTGAATTGTTTGCTGTTTTGGCCAATTGTTGTGCGACTGGCTCCTTACCTCCCAGATGGGTGTTCTCACTAGCGGGACAGAATATAAATTTCTGTGCACAGATACCACAACTGATGGAAAATTGACTTTAGCACATTCAGGGCGATTTCTATATTAACTTAATGAAAGTACTACACTGCATTTTATGTATAGCTTTGAGACTCATACAAGGCTATAAAGCTGACTATCCGCGACGGAGGAACCCAAATACATGGTTTAGAACCACTTACAAGGAAATCCGCTAACTCTTTCGGGGTCTGAGTGGCTCAATCGGTTAGCGCTCCCGCCCGGCTCGGCCAATGGCATTAATTATGTGCTGGGTGTCGTGGGTTCGAGCCCACGCAGAGGCAGAATCTGGCGCCCTGCTCTAGCCCAGGTTAATTCTCTCCCTCTCGCCTCTGATGCCATATGACCTGAACAGTTGATGCGTTGTTTAACCCCAAAAATTATACTATTCAGTCTTTAAGTATCTTCTGGAAGGATGAACGGAATCTGACTCAGTAATAGCACGCACTTTGTGCCATAAATGTCCTATATTCCATGAATATGGCTCGCTGGTGGGCTCCGGGTCTTCTAAACAGCCATTTGTTGGAGGCAACCTCTCCTGACAGCCACACGTAAACCAGCTTGTGCAATTCGTGATTATCTTCTCAAGGAAAACAGAGCTGGCATGTTTTCCACAACCAAAGCACTAGTCGGGCCTGATGATCCAGGAACGTTCCATGATAGGTCTTCCAATAAAAATGCTCCGGTATTGTGTAGAGGCGCTGAAGTCAATGTGAAAACGCATCTGTTATCTGTGACCAGAAAGTTATAATCTGCCTCGCAAATAATAATCACAATGCTGGAGGTAAAAAGGCAGTGACACAGCGTCTGGCCTAAACAGCAAAACCATCCACCTTTTAGTTTGGTAGGCTAAAGTTTCCGACAGAGGCTATGAAGAGCTCGGCTCGGTACCAAGCCTCTGCCGATTTTTCATTCCTGAAAGCTGGCTGGTATTCGAGCGCCTAAATCTGAAAGATTCTAACATGAAATGGCTCCGTTGAGAAGCTGGTGACTGCTATAGCTTCCCCTGTTTCCGGGGTATTCCAGAACTTACTGTCGTGAACGATCCCACAGAATTGTGTGAAGCTAGTGAAAGATTTCGTGAGCCATCAAAAGGGTAAAAATATGCAGCAGGGTCTTCTTCTAGCAGTATCAGAGCTCTTAAATAGTTCGCAGGAGAATAGGGAGAAGCACCTGCCCCAACGACGTTCTCCAAAGAATGTTGGCAGACAAAGGTCCGCCTCCGGAAGGCATTCCTGTTCTGTCGGGATTTAGAGTACTAGGGTGCTGAACAATTTAATTTCAGGTCTTTTGTGGAATAACATGTGCTTGTATTAAGCTGCAAATACATCTGACGAGTAAATGCCTGCATGTTAAATCCCATCTACCGCTCTTATACGCACGCACATGTCACGCTGACTTTACTGGTAGGTTATGCACCCCTTTCATGCCAATTAAACAAGGGGAGACTGCAGCGCCGGGAGACCAATCGCGCTGGAAACATGAAATGTTTAACTGTTTTGAGGCGACCTTCCTGTTGTAGATGCTTGAACATGGCTCATTGAAATCATAATTGAATATATAATGGTAAAAAGTGGGTTCGAGTCTGGAAAGTAAAAGAGTTTTTTAACGACTCTAATGGTACATGAAGCGAGAAACATTCCAAAGATGAGATGATGCGGTGAGACCTTGAAAACCTTGCTTGGGAATAAGATGTCATGTTGTACACGCCTAGCGAGTAAAGTACGAACATCACACAAAACCTCACAATTTTCTCGTAATCTAATGGTGACTGGGTGGTCATCATGGTCGCACGCCAGCAGCAAAAACTTGTGCCGGATTTTTCTATACGGTCCAGATGGCATTTTGCGGCTCCAGCCCCAACCAATGAACAATACACTAATACTGACCGGAAAATAGCATGGAAGGCCACACGGCGGCACTTCCTAATCCAGGCTTGCATTTAGCGGAGGCCGTCTGGAAGGTTCTGATTGCGAAATCGAGTGACCTTTTGCTTGGAAACCACCGAGTTGATATGGTTGGAAAAGGTAAGCTTAGTCAAGAATTGATTCCTAAATATTTGCTGAAAGAAACGTCTTCAAAATTTTTCCGTTGATTTTTGGTAAGTTGAATTGATGATATTGCATTGTTAAAAGGTTTCGAACTCAGACGCTATTGGTGATGTTACAAAAACACTAGAACTTAATAGCTAAGTTTATTTTCACTGTATAGGCGGATGAAAGTTTATATTCAGCGCATTTTCGACCTGGACCACGACATATGGGGGTGTGCCACTTTTGGGCGGCAGCAAAACATATCGCGGGGCGCCAAAATTGAATCCTGGGGGAATGGGGGTAGCGACAATCAGGGGCATTATCGACCTTTAGGGCAATAATGCGGTCATTCCATGGGCGCTAAGTGTTGACCCGGGGAGGGGAACATCTCCCTTTCCCTGAATGTTCCCTGGATAAACCAACACTACGGTACAAAATATTGGTCCGTATCCAATTAAGACCAACAATATGAATTCTTGCTAGGTTCTCGAAATTATAATTATGTCAGAACCATTTTAGGTCCACAGGTCAAGAGTGATCGACTTGATAGAGGCCATGAAAGTTTCTGGGGCTAACACAAACATTGAAGGAGGAATAATTTTCATTCTTAAAAGTGGCTGACCTAAATTAGTTTGAATGGATATCATTGGATACAAGATACAACAGTTCATATAAAAATAAAGCTTATGACATCAGGTCAGGTTTTGACCTCGTGACCTTGGGACCCTTTCTTTAAATTCATAATTAAAAAACATATTCTCATTTTTCAAGGGTGCTCTTAGGCCAGGGTACTTTAAAGGAAAAGTCAGTGGGGGGAGCATTTGTAGTGGTGGCCATTATGGTGTCTTCAGGGAGCGTGACCGATTTGGAGGGGGTGAAGAAAGCTTAAACGCCACTAGTGTTAACTGTTTCTCAATTTTTGTGCTATTTTCGTGTCTAGAGATTATAGATGCTGCCCAGGGCTGACAGTTTTTTCTTTCAACAGAGCAAAGGTCAAACTGAGTAAGACAAAACGGCCAAAGAGGGGCAATTATATCAGTTTCACCCAAAGAAGCAAACAAACACAAAATGATTTTATCCACATAACCAGAATACTTGTTTGGGATCATCAATCTCCCCCTCACCCACTTTTTAAACAACAATTTCATGATCTTAGTCAAAATGGGGAGTAAAAACCGAAAATTTGTATAACCAGCCGCTGCGGAATAAAACTGGAGAAGCCCAAATTTAAAAGCTGTTGGTACCTAACGTGGAGATATCCGCATCAGGTTGCAGCTTACCTGACCCCCACTTTTTGCCGGTGGCGACGCTTATGTATCGGACCACCACAGTAATAAATAAAAAGCGCTATGCACTTCATACCGCCACACGAAGCAATCAGTCTTACGCACTTTGACTAGGCACCGTGTCCTGTCTAATCCACGAACGAGCTCTCAGCGCTGACGAGTGCCTGCTTGTGAAATGAGAGGACCATGGGGAAATGTCACGGTACTGGCTGTGATGGTGGGGGCTTCCGGTCGGATAGAGCAGGGATGTTTGATTGGTTGTAGGCCAGCGTTCTTCCTCCATGCGTTGTGACTAGTGGATACTGGAGGCTGTTTTTGCCGGGATTTCCTGCAATTCAAGCGCTTTGTTTCGTCTGCACGATGGAGTAGACAGCTCACGGGTGAAAATTGTATAACACAATTGTTGTGGATTGCCAATTTTGGACCAGAAATGGAACAAAGTAATAATTATCCGGTGTCGGTTCTTGTCTTATTTTCGTTAGGTGAGTCTGCGTTTGGTCAATTTTAAGTCATCTGTCTATTTCACTGGGGGCCAGATTTCAAGCACTGGGGAGCATTTGCTGACCTCAGGGGCAAATGCCCCCCAGTTAACATGTTAAAATATGGCCTGCCTCAGGGTATAAGCTAACCAATAGTGGGCAGACCTATTGCAAATCACATTTTAGTAACACAGAGGTCACAGAGGTCATCACCTAGGGAAAGTTATCGCTTTTGGACCATGAGCGGTTCTCCGGTCACCTCGGAAAATAGGTGGGGACTGGCCTGCAAAACCCTCCAGTGCACGTGTCAAAAAGTTGTGAAGCGCCTTAAAGAGGTGGATCTGCGGTGATGAGTGGTGATGATGCAGTGGTAAGTGGATATGAAACAGGGGAAAAAGTTTGGAAATGTAAAACAGGGAAGTCTAGGCAAAACCATAAACCTAGCGATCCCGTTTGTGCAAAAGAGGAACAAAATTATCTGTAGCGATTGAAGGTCGACTTGAATATTTTTCAAGATTATAAGGGCAAAGATTAGAAGTTTGATTTAGATGATAAGAAAAAGAGATCATGAAAACAAGTGATTTAAACTTTCCGTAAGTTTATCAGAGCTACAGTATACCTATTAATCAGCAAATAATCAGAATAAACTGGACTCCCAGTCGCTCGATGAGAATAAACTGGGGTCGTTTTTTTAATTGTGGTCTCTTCAGGAGCAATGGAATATTGAGCGCGGGTTCATTTTGCACCTTGCAAATATTTTTGTACGCCAGTAATTTCACACATTACAATATATTTATACTCCCTCACTTTTCCAGTTTAGGGAAGTCCGTGCAAGAGTACGCACTTAACTTTCTGAAGGCTTCCATCTTTCTCCCGTATGTTTAACAGCTAAAATTTCGGTATATGGTTGTTTAGCCTGAAGAACTGGTCTATGTATAGTCCATGTTTCAAACTCGTATTCTTGAAAGGAACTTGCCATTTATCCCATCAAAATAAAATCGTGCGTACTCTTGCCGGAGTGGGTCGGTAATAGTACGCAAAGAGGGGGTTGGGAGTACGTATTAATGCCCCGCTGTGCTTTAGGTTTATAGGCCATAGCGCGATTTTTTGGTCTGAAAACTAAGCGATTGGAAGCGATTTTATATCGTTCTGAATATACAAGAGCTATGTTGCAACGTTTGGTTTTTCAAAATGAATTACGAATCCTGTCCCGAGCAAAATTTAAATTATCTTGTATCTCTTAAGCATGCACACTTCTGCACAACGGTCTACTGCGTACTCTTGCCGGATATGCCCTTTGGGAAGAAAGTCTTCATAAACATGCTGGCAGGCGTTTTAGCGTCAGTTCGATCCTACAGCCCTGCTTTCTTACTGATGACAGACCGTAATAGAATACTTTCGATAATAGAACCATGGTCTGCAAGTTTACCTAGTTAAGAAATATTACATGAAGGGGTGCCCAGAACCTTATCCTTGCTCTGTACTCCCAAGTGGAAAGAACAGGAACACTTTAATTTTTTGTGCAACCCAGGCACTGATCCCTGCTTGTTTATACCAGGGTATCCACTATCTCAGTGGTTGCTATGGAACCAAACAGCTGCTGCGCACTCTTATCTTCATGCGTACTCTTACCTGCCCTTACCCTACATTGTTCCGGTTAAGTTGAAAATGTTTTTTACTCCAGTGTGGGTATAATAATGAGATCCCCTCAAGACACATTCATTTGCCATTAAACAGGTGTAAAATGGGTTGTGGAATAATGCCGGAAAGAGGAGTTTGGTACCGTACCTATAAAGAGATTTTGTACCGTAGAAAGAATCCTAATGGTTTACTTTTCGTAGTTGATATTTTCACAAGCCACGGGTTGTGGTCTTTTTTTTTGTATTTATTCCTGGTTCATGACATTTTGCACTGCTTCAATCTAAAAATATCGGGGTGTAAAATACCACGGAGAATAAGAGTAGATTTTGGGGACACTTAGAAAAAATCCTATTTTCTGGATATATTTTTTTCAGTGTAGCAATAAACACATATTCTCTTACACCCAGAGTGCCAGGGAAATGTTAGTGTATTTCTGGATGTTTAGTGGCACTTTATCTGTTGATGTGAAGTGCTTCTTTTATGAAAAGTCGGTAGTGGTTTGTGCTAGGTGGTTGATGTTGGTGTTTTCTTTAAAGTTTGTGTGGGGGTTTTGACTTGTGTTTGGGTAAACAGTGTTCTGGTGGGCCAGTTTATTTTTGCATGTGCATGGTAAGGCGTCGTGATAGTGTTGTTGTCGGTAGTGCACCAATGTAGTCTCTGCGAGGCCTACAACCTAGAAAGTGACGGACAGGAGATAAAGGATTCTATAAAGATTACCCTGCGGCCATAATTTTTAGAGAAAAAAAAAATTGTTGGGAATTTCGAGTACCTTCTAAATTTATTCAGCGTTCTTGAAACCTCTTGCTAAACAAAAACGAAAGGGTACCAAGAATGATGGGTTGTACATGATGCATTCACTTTGGGTCGTCCCGCTGTGGTATGCCCCACGAAGCAAATAAGACCCAAATTCAAAACTGCTGTTTTGAAAACTGCGAGCGCGTTAACACAGTGACTAAGGCAATAGGAATCAACGAAGTTGGAAATGCAAAGACAAGTCGAATTCTCTTCCTTTTTGTCCTTTTCAAACTCCCAACGCGTCGCCATTACTCTGATGCGCGACTTCCCAGGGGTGCGCCACCAAGAACCAAAGGTAGGAACAGCGGTATGCGCGGGCTCAGTGGAAACATGCTTCCCGTGGGTGAAATTTGGGGGCGCCAAGAAACACAAAGGGAGACCCGTACCTCTGGTCGCTGGGGACACCCGTCTGGAAGGGTGCGATTCACTCACATCGCGTGTTTGCGCTACAGGCGGGAGAGGGGACTGACCGAGAGCAGCCAGGGTCTCGGCGTGGAGGCCGGGGGAGGAGAGGGGGGGGGTGAAAACGCGTGAACGGCGTCAGCTGGTGGTCGGGATGCCGAAAATGAGGGGATGAAATGGCGGTAATTAGTGAATGCCCAGACTGGTATTTTTTCACCAGCAGATGCAGAAATGGCTGGATGCGTACGCTTCAGCGGCGGCAGTTTCCTGCATATTAGCCAGTGGCGTAACCAGGGATTTGAATTTAGGAGGGAGGGAGGAGCCAGGTTGGCAAAGTGTGCGCTCTGTGTGCCTGCCCTTTTACTCTACTTAAAGTTGCAAAAATGCGTTTACTGTGGGGGTTCCTTCTTGTGTTATACGAGTTTTTTAAGATTTAGATTTAAAGCCCTATTCATTTTAACTTAAGCTTTAGAATGCATATTTTGCTTAAACTTTAGAACGTATATTTTATCTTGGCAACCGCATCCGCTTTAGTCAAGGCTACGACCATCTGGTGCTATGACTCATAGCCGGTCTTCACCTGTACTGTGCTCCTCGGTTTTGCTATATAGGTAAAGCCAGGAGTGCACCACTTTTACTGGGAAGGGACCAGGGGCGTTAAGGGGGAGGGGCGCAGCCAGACTTTGGTATGGGGGACAACCACCTTTACTAGCGCCCACGGGGTCAAGTCATCGTTAATGGGGCTGGTGTCGATTACTTCCCTCTCTAACTCCAAATATAAGGCAGCAAATCTAAAGTAATAAAAGCTCGTAATTAAAAAAATTACTTCTTTTTAGTGCTAGTCCTTTTGGTTTGCTAGAGGCAAAGGTAAGATGGCATTTTTTACAATTCAATATTAAATCGGGCTACTCTTATTATTAAGCTATTAGGCTTAATATTTTATTCTCTTTTCCCTTGTAACGTAAACTTCCGCTAGTGGTTTACTCAGAGGTCCCTAATATGACCAGGTACAAAGGTCAAAGTACCTTGTACATAATAAATAGTAAAAAAGATGGTGTTTGTTTCACCCTCTAGCTATTAGGCAATTATTTTAAATCTTTTTTATAGATTGATACTTAAAATAAGGAAATATACTGGGTATGGAAGGGTGTAAAAGTTGTTTATAATTTATATTTTTTTTTGGCTTTATATATAAATACTTCATCTTTTAATGGGAGTAGCTCTACTACTAGGGCCAATAAAATAATATTAGACCTGGGTATAATGGATTTAATATGACTTTAATTAGCTAACTTAAGAACGTATTTTTATCTTGGATGCTCCAGCTTTAAAGGTGAAGTAGGCTTGACGTCTAAAGGTATGACCTCCACGTCTTCTGACCTGTCCTTTTGTGCCCTGTGGTAAAATTTCCAGGGCTGATAGGTAAAGATCAGTGAGCGGCAGGCCATCAATTTTGTATTGGGCCGGGTCGGTGCGATCCGGAAAACAGGGGGGCTAGGGGTGCCCCCTGCGCTTTGGCGCGCATGGGGACACCTACCTTTAAGGGGCACCCTGGGAGAAAAAGGGACACCTTTTAACGCTAATTACGATATCTTAGGTTTTATGTCAATTTTTGGGCACATTTGGTCCAAGAAAAATGCAAATCGAGCTTTGATGGAGAAAGAAACCTCGGCTAAAATCGGAAAAAGGTAATTAATACCACCAAAATCATATGGAAGTAGCCAAACACAAATGTTTTGGGTAGATTTAACACGCGCATTGACGGGGGTGGGTACCCGCCCCTCCGGGTTTTCCGGAGATAGCAGAAAATGACGGCGCGTAGCGCCACCGTACTTGGCATACCCTTTTCCTCATTATTTTTACAACTTTGTGAAAATTCTAGGGTTAGGTCATCTCAGGTCAGGTCACTAGTACAGGTCAAGTGACCTGACCTCAAAAAGTTTAAGATAGCATAAGTCGGAGCAGGGTGAACTTATCCTATTGAAACTTATATCACATATTGGGCCCACTGAGTTCTCTAAAATATGTTCCGGTATTTTTGATATCGATGACTCCTAAGGTCAGGTATGAGGCATGACCTCTCCCTTGGAAATACATGGGAAAAATGTTTTTTACCGCATAACTTAGTAACGGATAGTGATAGAGCGTTTATTTTAGCTGCATTAGACTCGTCCTGGGCTTCGCGGTTCTAATGATATGAAATTTATATAATTTGACCCTGACCTGACCCAGGTCAGGTCAATACTTTTGATTTGACCTAAGCAAGGTCAAATTATATATCATTCGATTCGGCTTGTTGCGAGGATTCATATAGTTTAAGTCGTTTGGCTCTATCTTTACTTGTTCAGATGTAATGACCAAAAACTTAATTTACATGTTATCCCTATTACGGCATGCTTTGACCTCTCGTGACCTTAAATATGACCTTGACAAAAAATAGTCCAAATATTTTCGGATGGAGAAGTGGATGGGCTACCCAACGTTTACCGTTTACTGCTTTTCGCTACCTACCGTGGTTCTCGAGATTTTAGGGGCGGGTACCCGTCCCCCCTCGTCAAAGCGAAGGGTGGCTCAGACCCCCGTCAATGCGCGTGTTAAGGACAAGTCAGCCATCTCATGAAGTACTTAACATCATAGAAATCAGGGGATCCAGTGTGATATTTGTCACTATGCGCAAACTAAGACATATTGGGGTCGAAGATTCATTTGTTATGCCCACTGGTTTTGCTCGTACAATTTACCATAAATTTTTAACGGAATGTGGCACTTTTATAACGTGATTTTACTTGGGATAGCCAAATTGTAAAGCATGCCGTAAACCTGGTACTCAAAATGTCATTTGTCTTGAACTACATTTTGAACATTTTTTCAGAGAAATCATGGACGTTCCATAATTTTCTGGCTTAATATACCCCTAATTCCACTAAGTTCCTGGATTCGACCAAGGTGCCACATTCAATTTAATGCCGAGTGAAGCCTGGTTGAATGCAAATTAAGTCTGCACCTCTCACAAGGACTTGGGAGGAGGAAGAGTGACATCGTGTCATTGAGAGAGAAGAATGGGGAGATGCCTCTTTTTAGCGCGTCTATAAAGTTCAATATTTTCAACGATCGCTTAACGAAGGGGCAAATGAAAGGTAAGCAGGCGGACGGTTCGGATGGGGAGGGTGCGACTGGGCTGAAAATAGTTTAAAAACCAGTTTTTATTTATATAAGCTCCAATAGTTGTTTTTTATGAATTGAATTGAAAATTCATTTTATGGTGACCACTAGTTTTGTCATGACGAGTGAGCTCTGATCGAACGCGGATTAAGCTCCGCGGCTACCACAAGAGCCATGAAAGGAGTGTCCTCGTGACATTGAAAGAGTAAAATTTTTGCTTCCGGAATATTTTGGGATATATATTTCAGCGCATTTATAAAGTTCCATATTTTCAAGGATCGTTCGGTCTCAGCAAGAGTAAAACGGTAAACAGGTAGACAGGGCTAAAAATTTTGAGAAACTAGTTATTCATTTATATGAATTAGTATGAATCCTGGTTTAGGGGACTATGCTCTGAGCTTAGGGGCCCGTACCTTTCTATCACCCTCCCCAGAATCCAGCTGAAAAACAGGCAATTCATATAATCAGGGGTGCATAACATCACAAGCAGTTTTAGTGATGACTCATTCCTCGTTAGCTCCATTTTACAAGGAGTTTCCATTGCGTTATTATTCCCCATCTACATATCAATAGGGCCCCCACATATCACCTCATATCATCTCAGAAATCATATCCCCTACATATCTACATATCATCTCGATAGGAGCCCCCTCTTGAGGATCAGAGCTCTCCAGAAAAGCTGCCCCTTCCCCAGTTGTGTCCCCAGGGACTAGACCAGCTCAGTGTCCCCCACCCCGAGATGATGGGAGTTGGCCTCGTTTTTTATTCTCTGTCTATTCAAGACTAACTCAGGGGACCCCTGATGGGGATCACAGCCCCCCCACCCCCAGAGCAGCTCATGTTTCGCCCAGGGACTAGACTAGCTCAGTTTCCCCAGAGATGGGGTAATCAGAATAGGTCAATAGGTCCCAGATGGCTCATAGGTCTTTGAACCAGCTAAAGGAGCCCTAGACCAATTTAAGGCGCCAAGTCACCTTGGGGGCCTCAAGCCAACATAAGGAGCTCTCACAAGCTCAGCGCCCAGAAGAGCCCAAGGTGCCCCCAGGGCCCATACCAAGTCAGGGTGCCCCCTCCCCCAGGGCCCAGATCCACTCTTGGGCCCCAGATCAGCTCTTCAGTCCCAGATCAGCTCAGGGGCCCGGGGCCAGATCAAGTCAGGGACACTGAATCAGCTCAAGAGTCCTTTATCAGCTCAGATTTCCATCACCAACTTGGGGCTCAATCAGTTCGGGAGCCCTAGAGCTGCCCAGGGCACATCAGAACGGCCCCTAGAGCACCAGATCAGCTTAGGGGACAAGGGATCAGCTCAGTGCTCCACGACCAGCTCGGGGCCCAGTTCAGCTCGGAGATACTAGACCAGAGTCATGAGGCACTTAATTAGCTCAGAAGCCCCATACCAGCTCAGAGGCCCTCATTAGCCTCGATGGGCCCAGCTCAGCTCAGGGCCCCAGAGCTGCTCAGGCAATTTCATAATCAACTTAGGAGGCCCAGATCAGGTTACAGTGAACTAGACCAGCTCAGGGGGCACCAGACTGGCTCAAAGGACATCAGATGGGCTCAAGGCATAATGATGGCTCAGGAGACACCAGATCGACTCAGGGGGCATTAGTTCAACTTAGGGCAACATACCTGCTCAGAGGGGCACCAGATCAATCAGCTCGGGGGCCAGACCAGCTCCTACCCCCAAACAAGAGCAGGGGCCTAGATCAGCTCAAGGAGCAACATATCAGCTCAGGGAACACAAGATCGGCTCAGAGCTCACCAGACCAGTTAAATGGGCACCAGACCTTCTAAGGAGACATCAATAACCAGCTCAAGGGGCACCTGCTCAGCTCAAGAGGTACTATGCTGGCTCAGGGGACATTCGATCAACTCCAGGAAGCAATAGATCAGCTCAGGGGCCCCGGATCAGCTCAAGGTACATACACTAAAACAGCTAATAGGGCACCCGGCAAGCTCGGAGGCATCATATTAACTCAGATAACATTATATAGGTTCAGGAGGCACAATGATCTTCTCAGGGGGGCACCAGATTGACTAAGAGGGCACTAGATCAGCTCAGAGGGCACGTGGTCAGCTCCAGGGGCCAAGACCAGCGCCCAGGGGCACCAGATGAGCTCATGAGGCACCAGATAAACTTCGCCCATTCGGTTTTTGCGACGATGAGGCATTAGGTGCACACCGATTAGGTGCCCATGCTCTTCCCGGGTGCTTGGAAATGCGACAGAATGCCTTAGCTGACCAAAACAGATACTACATTGTCAAGCAATAGTTAAAATCACTTCATGCAGTCCAACTATAGTTGCATCTAGGTTCAAAGGCACAGAACACTAAGTTTCGAGTGGCACAGCCCAATCGGGATATAAGGCCTGGCAATCAAAGAGCACTCCGGCACCGATGGGGGGGAAGTGCCCCCCCCTGGGAAGGGGGATTCAAATCCCGATATCCCGGTACTACAGTCCCGGTCTCGATATCCCGGTACTGTTGGATCCGATACTAGTCTCGGCCGGGACTTTGCTGAGATAAGCTTAGTAGGTATGATGGGACCTACGTGGATATGATGATGTGAGAATGGTGGTTTAGGCTTATACCTCATTAAAGAGTATCTGTTTTATTCCAAAATATATGTACATAAAAACGATGTCAATAAAACAGAACGAAGGCACTTCAACTATTAGCTTGAAATCCAGCCATTTCGACAATAATGAAAATGAGCCAGCGAAGAAACACACCAGGTCTCGGCCAAAATTGTTTACAAGACAATCAAATGAATCTTCATACTTTTTAGACCCTCACCTGGCGCCATTCAGACGCCCTCTCAATCCAGCATACAATCTGTGCTCGCTTAAATATGTATTTTTCTTTAGGACCACTGCCGAGACGAAGGTTGATGGCATCAAGGCCAATCCAACTTGCCGGTGCAGGAATCAAAATTTTGAGAACAGGAGAGCTTTCTCTCCATTTCCCTATAAAAGCTCCTTGCAAATGAGGATTGTGCTGGCTGGGAGTGAGCCAAATGAATGTGATCCACAAAATCCATAAAATGTTTTAACCCCGTGGCCGATTCCCAGAACACCTGGGACCAAGTACCATGAACATTAGTCCGGGCCGAAAATAATATTTTCGTTCAGGATCACTCCTTTAATCCCCGTAATACCCGGGCAAAGGTACAGAAGCTTGGAGACAAGAAAAACATAAAATATCATCTTCCACCTCCTATTTTACCTTTTCTACTTACCTTTTCAGTTACGGTAAGCGTTGAAGTCACCATACATTTCAGGATTCAAATAGAAGATTAACATCAAGCTTTTATGTCTCGTTAATTATTGCCCTCAATACGATACTTTTCACGTAAATCTGGATGAAAACACTTGTTTTTGAACGTTTTTATTCACGGCAAGCAAAAGCCATCCCACATCCACCAAAGTGCAATCATTTCACTCAGATGAGGCCCATTTAAAAAAGTCGCCCTTCTGCTCAACTCTCGGTAGACATCTCCGAGAGGCAGAGCGTGACAATATAAACCGATGGCGACCGTCGTGTCCTGCTTTTGGCAGAAGTATGCGTGACCTCCGAAACCCAACGCTCCACCCTGAGAGTGGCACGGCAGATCAGGTGAATCAATAGGGACCATCTTCACCATCTCCAGATCCTTCTGGGTCATTTTGCTCGTGAACGGTGGCTCCTCTCACCCCCAGCCAGCAATTTTGCTCTGGCCCAGACCAGGGTGCAGTCTGGCTTACTCTGGCAAAACTGCCCCGGCAAAGCACGGATTTTCTACATTCTTGCCTGGGAGTTGACACAACGGCCCGTAGTGCGGCCAGGTCTGGGCCCGTACTGGGCCAGAGCAGTGGCGCGGCAGATTTTGCCCGTATTAGCCCAAACTACACGGAGATGACCGTGTTAGCCATAGCTCAGCCAAAGCAATATCAATGCTGAATTACTAGGGCCCAGTGCACGTAATACAGGCTGGCTCTGGCAAAAAGCTGTGGCTTACTCTGTGAGGCCCGTCAAAAGTGTAGCGTTTCGGAGCTAGCCCAAGATCAACGTACTTAATTTCTGTGTTGAAATTGTATGGCCCCGATCTGGCATAGCTGGGCGTACTTTGGCCTCTACCCAGCGAAATGCAGTTGTTCCACTACGCGTTTAATGATGATTATGCTATATAAAGTGAAGCGGCAATCGCTCGTAATATAACGTAATAGAAAACGCCAAAGAGTAATATACTCTTTGGCGTTTCTAATACATTATACTACGAGCGATTGCCGGTTAATTTTATATAGCATATTCATCATGACTATCACGCCCAAAACAACACTTCAAACACTTAAGACTTACGCGTTTAATGTAGCAGATTACGGGATCACTGAGAATAAGACGGACGTAAAATAAGTATGCATTATTTCAATCACTTTGTACTGTGATAAATCTAAACACCACGCACGCCCACCTCGGGCCGAAGGTTCAGTATGGCTTTTTCCTAGAAGATTTCATTGCGGCTGTGGGGCCGAGATATAAGTTATCGTCAATTAGAAGCATGAGATACATGGTACATAGAATACACTGTCAAAACTAAAAAATTGTTCAGTTTTTAAAGTAGCATCTTAAGTGTCCGTCCTCCACAGTAGCCCTCGAGTCCCGGTTAAAGCATAAGTATCTATCACCTTCGACATAAACGTGAGGGCCCAGTAAATCTGCAGCCTGTGGTCCAGTAGAAAATGTCCCGTCTAAAATTAAAAGGAATTTGTGCTCCTTGTTTGGGAGAAACTGGTCAATATATTGTGACAAGCACTGGTGCAAGATCCATTTTGACGTGTAAAAAAGCTCAAGCGATGATGGTTGGCTTTTTCATACTTTGAAGAAAGTATTGTCAGGCATCGGTAGAGTTTTGGTCTCATCTACGTTAAAACCATTATCAAAAACATCATGGTACATGTGCATGTATTAAACATGGAAAACCCTGGGATTCGGCAACTAAGCCAACACATCACCCATAACTCACAACTGCGTGTACTGCAGTTGGCAACACCGTCGGGTTCTTGCATGTCGGCATGGTCTGCTATCGGCATGGTCTGCCTGTCAGACCAGTCCTCTGGCGCACGGTTCCTCATGCGCCGTGCGCGTCCTCCCGTTCCGGGTCCCGGCTTCCTGAGAGCCATCTTGATACTGCTTTAGTAGACTCCGGAGCGCGAAGAGTCGGCCCCGTTCTGGCTTCAGGTTCTCTGTGGAGGTCAGATAGAATAAAACTTTAATTTTGGGGAGATTTAACTTTGTAATACAGGGATGGGATGGCATGATCTACGACATGGGGCCGTGCCACCGGGAGAGAGGGACAGGGAGACAAGCTGCCAAAGGCGAAGGTTACTGGCCCTGGTGGCGTTGACTGCAACAAAATACAATGTCTCGCCCTCAGATACGGACTCCTCCACCACCATTGGGTCCAAGGAGGGGCATGGGACCACTTGCCTTCCCGTTCCGACTCGGCTCCCCTGAAATAGCCTCTGCATCCTGAAACGTTCTTGGCTCTCCCTGAAGGGGTGCAGCCCCTCCAAGAATTCGAGTAGCGGCGCAATGGCGATAAGATATCCAACCTGATATACTTCTACCAATTGATTAGTTGCACCGTCAAAATTGGCGCCCATCTGGTCCAAGCACTCGGCCCCTTTCCCCTTCCGCTAGCGTGGAAACCCCATGTCGGAAGTCCTGACGTTAACCAATTACTAGCTATCCGGAAACTTTGATTGATGCCTTTAAGGGACATCCACGCAAGTAGTGCAAAATCATTTTACCTGTAGGACTCCAGCTATTCAAACGGATCAGATCTTAGTTTCGCTGCCAGTTTATCTGAGTTTCACTCCCCAGGATGGGAATGAAGCTAATATAAACTTGTTTCGGATGATTACATAAATTACAAATAAATGATTAAATAAATGATACATGACCCGCACTAAATGCTCATTACATAAATAAACAAAAGAAAAAGGCTCAGCTAAACCATATATCTACGACTTGAAGCTGGTCACTTTCATTACGCCAGCTCTGATAACATGGAGTTTATCGACACTCTTCTCGAGTTTGTCGAGCTCATTTTGACACAACGCCAATATCACTCCTGGTTTCGATTATGCAAAGCTCACATCAATGATTTCTATGTGAAAATACTGTCTAGTCTCTAAAGTTTCCAGTGTTTATCTGAAGCACGTAGCAGGTAATCGCTTTGTATGATGCATGCAGTGTTTCAATCTCGCTTTTACTTACCGAGAATGACGGCAAAGAGCCGGGAACTTGCAAGGCTGTCCTTCCCGTTGCGGCCTTTTAAAGAGAGACGGCTCGCCAGTACGGGCCCGAAGAGCTGTTTGTATAGATAGAGGACGTTCTGCTGGATGGTGGCCCGCCGGGTCGCACCACCCACCGAGATATTCAACCTGTGAAAACATTAATTCGAATGTATTCTACGGTTTGGACAGCTATTTATGTGTTTATGTGTCAGGGTCCTGAAATTGCTTTCACGCAAGGTGGAGAGTGAGGCCAAAATCCCAAAAAGAGGCCAAAATTCCCCACTTTCTTTACATGCCTCATTTTCTTGTCATTTAGCATTTCCAGGCTTACAAGTCCCACCACAGCCTTTTTTCCTAGACATGTTCATTGCTTCTTACCTAACCAATACTTTTTCAGGATAATAATTTGATTTAGGACTGTATCTATATGCCTTCCGATTCAATTTAGGGGCCCCCACGCCTGGGACACTTCAGCACGAGCTGTGCCATGGTTTTGTTTGGAGGAATGAGCTCATGTTTTTATTATTCAGGAGTGTATGCTTTATGTATGATCTTTAATGTCAATATATGTGTGTGGTATGAAATATATGCAGCAGCACCACCAGTTTTTTTACTGAAAGTAGATGAAAATATCTGTTGTAGAATGGAAGTGAAGAATCATCATTCTGCTACCTCCTAGTAGAGTGAAAACATGTTGATGCTCGCAATTGTAAGTACCTCATACATAGATAGGATCTCATAACCCTGAATCTCTAACCCATTATAGAACTAGGAAGCTCCACTTTTCTAATATTTATATATACAATACATTATTTGGCCCTGGTGCCATGGTAAATAGGTAACCAACCAGATAAAATACCTCTTCCCCTTATTTTGATATTCTCCAACTTTCACCCATCCAAGCAGCACACAGGCTATCATTATTTAATGCAGGACGTGGGGTTTAAACACTCAACCACTGCCAGGATTATTTAGCTTCAATGTGTGAAAACCACCAGCCTATATTTGTATGCACAATCAGTTCATATTAAGAAAATAGCAAGCATACCCAGCCTTAAAAATCATGAGCTGCAAAGGTACAGCCTGAGCCTTTCTCCGAGCTGTGGAAAACTTTTGCAAGGTATTATGACCTCACCCAGTACTGTACTGAGTAGGTAGGTACCCACATATCTCCTGTAGATACTTAAGATGGGAGAAATGGTTCGATTAATCATGAATTTCCTGAAAGGTAAGCTGCAGTATCACGGATAAAAAATGAACCATCATCCACAATATCCCTTCCAACAGCAAACTCAAATTCCTTCCACGCACTCACTCAATTTCCAGTCTTCTTTCCAATAACCATACTACCTCAATATTCTGTCTTCTCCGGATTGTTGATATTCCCGCCTCAAAACACAAGGCTCGCCAGGGCCTCTATTACCTTGGCGAAGGCAATAGAGCAAAGTAATAGTACATGGGCTCGCCCTCCATTGCCCTGGGCCGCCAAGGTTACCGAAGTAACTAAAAAAATCTCACCGCCTGCACTTCCGCACCCATTCATCACCCGAGATCATTTCGGCTCCCCAAATACGATGAAGTGACGTCATTGTTCTGAATAGACGAAAACTAGCTGAGGCCTTTTCACCGAGGCCAATTCGGTACTTGGATGTCTTTGGAATCCTATTTCTCATTAATGAACGCACGGTTGAGAGCAATCGAACGTTAGAAATGTTGCCAAAGCATGTTTCAACTTCAAAAAACTAACTAAAAGAAAAATAAATCTGTATTTTACGAAATATATTGAAAGGTGGAATCGGCCTCACTTAAAGTGAAGATTTTGACCAAAATCACGACGTAGTTCCGAGTGTCTGAAAATTTCAAAAAGCTCTAAAATCTCAAAATAAAAATACGTAGAACTTGCCTATATATTTTCTTAAGGAAAATATATTTTGTTTCAACTCTTCCTCAGTGAAATAATATATATCCTAATTTCTTCATCAATGTTACCAACATTAAAAATAGCCCAAAAGTCAGGGTGACTTTGGCAGCCTCTCAGGAAATTATAAGATTACTTTCACATTATTGGTGGTCTTGAT